>JAWPHD010026389.1:0-13230 GCA_037043455.1 Cyrtodaria siliqua | reverse complement strand
GCTAAAATTCATACCATTTAACCAAAGTCACCCCACTGACCCCACTAATGGGTTAACAGCCCGTGGACCCTCTCACTCTTGACTTCCACTGTGCCAAGTGGGTGGTCTGCCTCCACAACAAATCGACCGTCAAACATAGCCTAATATGTACTGAAAAATGACGTTAAACACCAAACAAGCAAATACTTTTTAGGTCACCTTTGAGCCTTTGGCTTAAAATAGGTTGTGATAGACTCTTCGTCCGTCGTCCGTCCGTTCGTCGTCCAGTCTTAACTTTTGCTTCAAAGACCTCAGAAACCGACTAAATTTCGCATGGACGATAATGAGGACGAGTGTACAGTACTGGGTAGAGATTGATGAGGTCAATGCGCGTCCAAGATGGCCGCCATTACTATATATATAATTATAGGTATTATACCACTAATTATTTTCCCCATAGACACCAATGTTAAAGTGTCACATATTCAATGATTTGCTGCAAATGGATAATGCAGCAGTGTAAAATTCAATATAGGAAACTAATTTTCACCAGAAAAGGTGGTGGGGTCACAAGACATGTAAGAAAGTTCTTGTTTGTTTACTAAACTGGTCATGGGTACAGCTGTTTTTATTGATTGTCTGTTTTCATTGCTCACAAAGTGTAAGCATAGAGTCGAAATTTCGAAAATGTTCATCAGTGATCCAGTTAAACTTATTAATACCCTTCTTACACAAACAAAAACAAAATCGAACAGAAACGGGCAGTTTTCCCCTACTTATTATGCCCGTTTTCATCAAAAAAGGAGGGATTACTTTTTATAGGAACTACATTCGAAGGCTTACATGTAATTAGTGGTGGTAAACCTATAGTAAATTTTCTTAAGAACCACTGGACATATTTCGACAGTCTTTCTTTATTAATGATCGCCAACGCCTAAACATAACAGCCGTACAAATGAAGTCCCCGTGGTTAAAAAAAAAGAGTCTGTCCCCAGGGGGTCCAAAGTTTACATACATTATAAATATTTTGTATGTTTTGCATAGACTTATATAGGGGAAAAATCCTTCTCCTCAGAAACCGCTTGATCAGTTTTGACCAAACTTCACATGGATGATACTGAGGTCAACACCTTTCAAAACTGCACAAATTAGGTCAATATGCGACATCCAAGATGGCCGCCATTACCCTAAATGATCAACACGTTAAACAATATTCTGAAGAAACACTGAACAGATTTAGACAGCTTTTCTGTATTAAGGATCATTGCTCAAACCATAGACTATACAAGTTGTACAAATGAAGACCCGAGGTGAAAAATGGCTGGGCCCCGGGGGTCCAAAGTGTGTATATAGAGATTTTTACATGTTTTGTATGAAACATATAAAAAAAAAAAGTCTTCTTCTCAGAAACCACAAAGCACAGAGATCTCATTAAGCTTATGGTCTTCTACCAAGTTTGTTCAAATATTGACCCTGAAGTCACAACCCCGCCAACGGGGTCACATGTTTTACATATAGACTTATATAGGTTCAAACTTCTTCTCTGAAACTACACGAGGCAGAGCTCTCATATATTACCAAGTTTGTTCAAATGGTGGCCCTGTGGTCAAATCTGGCCCCGCCGGGGGATCACAGTTTTGCATTGACTATTAAAACACTTACTGGGCATGAGCAGACGATTTGGGTTTGGAGAAATACCAGGCGTCCTACCCGACGAATATAGACTATTAGTCACAATGTCTGGACTTTTATCTGTGTGTTGTTGTGTGATGTGATGATATGTAGACAAATGTGTGGCTATTCTTATGCTACTGTGGTATAAGGGGAGCAACTCCTGCTATAAGATACACCAAGTTGGGGTAAACGTAACCGCTAAGTACTGTGGTAAAAGGGGAGCAACTCTTACTATATGATAAAACTTAACAAGTTGGGATTCTGAAACCTGATTGATTTTTCATATGTTTCAATCACAGATCACTGACCTACTTTAGGAGATTATGTTTCAAGCACAGATCACTGACCTACTTTTAGGTGAAAGGCCATACACTTCCACGATGTTATCTCTTTGTCGCTGAAAATTCCTTTGTATTTGCACAGTAATAACACCTGTCAGTACCGACAGGTGATGCCAGTTATAGAAAGAGTATGGCAGACAGATGAAATGGACATGCTAAAAAACTAGGGCCATCCCGATGTTAAAATCAACCAACCCGACGAGACCATACTCTGTATGTTACTTGTAGACTTTTAGATGTGGGGTGTAGCTTAGGGCCGATGCTGGTTGGATCGTTATATCCGTCTGTTCATGCCCAGTAAGCGTATATATGGTTATTGGGTAGGGATCTCAAAGGTTTCCAGGTTATGACCCAGCGGCTGTGTACCCAATTGTGGGGACGGACCCGAAGTCGATGAACTTTGGATGGTTGTATCCGTCTGTTCATGCCCAGTAAATGTATTTATGGATATAGGGTGGGAATCTCAACGGTTTCCAAGTTATGGCCCATGGGCCCAGGGGTAGGGATGGACCAGTTTGTTTCCCTATATACGTCAATGAAAAACATGTGACCCCCGGGCCGGGGCCATATTGACCCCATGGTCTCGGTTTGAACAAATTTGATAGAGGACCACAAGCTTATGGTACATTGAAAATATTAGATCTCTAGATCATGTTGTTATAGAGAAGAAGACTTTTTAAAAAAAAGAGAAGAGTTTTCTTTATAAGTCTATGTAAACCTGTAACCACACCTCACGTCAGAAACTCAAGGGCCGTGTAACTTGACCGATCTGGCTAGTTTTGGACATCGTCCGAGCTGTCATTGATATCAACAATCTGGCAAAATTTGGTTAAAAACAGATGAAAATGAGGGCCCTATCGTCTTAACACGGTATGTAGGTCTATGGGCAAAACATAGCATATTAAAGAACATCAAGGGCCATAACTCCGGTGTAACTTGTCTGATCTGGCTGGTTTCCGAGCTTTCATTGATATCAACAATCTGGCAAAGTTTGGTACATATTGGATGAAAACTGAAAGCCATATCGTGTTAACGAGGCACATATGTAAGAAAACCATGAGGAATACTCCAGCGTTACGGGTCCGATATGGCTGTTTTTAGAACTTGCACGAGCTTTCATTGGTCATTCATGCACAATATGAAGTGTAAAGCTTAACATGAAGTCCATATCGCGGTTTTCGAACTTGTCCTAGCTTTTAAAGGAAACATGGCAATATTGACTCCTTCATCAAGCATTACAGTCAAGCTCTTGAGTTATTATTAATCCAGTATCATTTTGACCTTAAATCTGCCTGAACATATTTAAATACTATTTAGGTTTCTTTGTTTTTCTACCACATGTTTGAATATATTATTGGTGAAATGTAATCAACAGTTAGTAATATGCAACAAAAAAAATAATTGTTTTTTTTTTACTATTCTTATCAATTAATATTAATGATGGAACAAAAAAATATAATAGTAGTATAGAAACTGGCGGTTTTGGCGCAGTTTTCTCCTCGGGGTCGCCTACATGATAAGTTGGCAAATTTGCATGTTACGGCATGAAAAACAAGCTAAAATCGTCGGAAAACTAATCCAAACAACAATCAGTTCCGAGACGGGGTGACATTGTGCTGTCAAGCCCACAAATTTAAAACTCGTTTTGCAAACCCCCCTCGGAAAAAAAACCCCACCAAAACCGCCAGTTTCTATACTACTCACAGGTTAATTGATAATATGTCGTGTTACTTTATTCAAATCTAAACAGGCGTACGCTTCCAGTCAAGTGGCTAACCAGATTTCAAAATAAGCGGTAACAAAGTTTTAGAGTAATCAAACAAAGTCGGAAGGAACAGGACAATCATCATCGTCATCACTATACATATCACACTCCATTATAGAATATTTTATTTTCCTGCAAGCGAATATTTTGCATTTCAAATCGAAAAGTTCCCCCCTGTTTTTATCAAGTTTTTTAAGATAATAATCCATTTCCGATAGTAATCGTTTTCGTTTATTAATTTGACTTTTTTTACTATCTAGAAAATCAGCACGAATCACATCATATTCTACTTGACCTAGTCTACCGTCTAGCAATACTTTCAGATATTTGTTTTTCAATTCCTCTAGCTTTTCGCATACCGTTTCTACACATTTGTGTTGCATATATAATAAGTAATATATTAAATTTTCATATCTTTAACGCACTTTTATGTCTTGAATATCCTTACGAGTGCGCCATTTACCCATTTTTTACTTTTCAGCGCAAACTTTTCAGCGAATATCGGGGTATAATTTCCTATAATATTTCGCATTTTTTTTTTAAATTTAATCAAACTATAGTATATAATGGAAAATCAAGAAATAAATTCACAGCGAAAATATATACAAGTGACGGAACGTGAAATTGGAATGGTCGGATCACAATATCTACCTGAATTTCTAGCTAGGGAAAATGCATATGACAGTAACTTGGTACCGGATATTTCAGAAGTTCGATACGGACGTGTGACGTATTCTTTGATGATATATACATATTCGGGTATCTACAAAAAAATGACATACAAGAAAAAACAGGAAAAGTACTGTGCGCAAGTCCGAAAGCAAAACAAGCAGTAGGCATCTTGAGAAATTGTATGCATAGAATATCCGCCAGTTATGGCAATGTACATCAGCAATGTAAAAAGAATCGCAAACATGGAAAACAATTACAGATATCGAGGGAGCTGCAAAATATAGAGCAATGAAAGCATGGAAGAAAATAAACCCTGGAAAAGAAGTACACGGAGTATTCGTAGTGAAAATAGATATAGCCAAGATCCCATTAGAAAAAATAGAAGAAAAGAAGAAAGAATTCCTAGCGCAAGTGAATCAAAATGGAATGGATATATATTCGATAGATTACACAAAATACTTTTCAGGAACTATGAATAGAAAAACTCTAGTAGAATATCTATAAAATCAAGATGATGAAATCAAAATAGTAGATAATACAAAAGCTGTAGGAAACAACGTCTGCACATATACCAAAGTCATAAATGGAAACTATATACGACTGAAAATATACAACAAGATCGTATCACATTTTGAGGCTGGAGAAGTACTTCAAAGATTCGGAGGACATCTGGCAGATTACGTGGATTCTAGCAGCGATCGTCTTCAAAAAACATTTTTGCACCAAGATGTGCAAGATAGAGGATATACTAGAGTAGAAATATCAATATACGGAAAACACGATCATATATCGGGGCCGAAACTTCTCCTTTAAACTGTGCAAAAGTATAACAAGCGAAAAAACAATGGCTCCTACTTACAGAAAAAATAGATAGTTCTCTAGTGATACTCGACAAAATACACAAAAGAATATTCGTCGCATGGTATTGTAATACTCATACAGGAAGAATAGCGGGCACGACTTTCCAACCGAAAACTTCGTGGGAAAAAGTGAAAGAATATTCGATATCAGCATACGGATTCCGAAGTTGTTCAATATTTGTGCTATCGATCGAGAGAAAAGATGAAAAAGACAATTCATTTCTACTAGCTCCATTGGAATGCTATGTGAAAAATAATGATAGCCGAACTATTCTAGTCGACAATAAACCGACGAAATGTAGAAAAGCAAAAATAGAACCGAATGAATACCTACCAGATACGAAACATGTAGCACGAATATGAAATAGAAACCAGAAAAAATCGATAGGAAATGGAAAAAACCCATTTCCAATATTTCGACAGGAAACGGAAAGACAAATCTCTACCAACTCAAAATTGAAACGAGAAAAGATGTTGCTAGATATCATAGATGAAAAACAATTACAATCTTGGAAAGAGAAAAATAAGGAAGTACAAGAAAAACTATGGAAAGAAAATATTTTCGAAATACAAAAAATATCTAAAGACCTGGAAGAGAAAAGAGACAAAGCAGAAGTTGTCTATGAAAAAATGGAGGATACCATGTATTCTTTGAAAGAAAAGAAAACAATAAAAATAGGAGATATACCAATAGGAAAACATAGACTCCGAGGATACAAAGAAATAAGAGGTTAATTTTCAAAATTCGTGGTACTGTTGGGAAACAATCTAGTTTGGAGTACAACTGGTTTGCAAAAGATAATAGAAAAAACTAGAAGCATTCTCGTATAACCCAACAAACTGTTTTCATACATTTGAAAACAAAATCATAGTAAAAATATTTCCCAAAAAATAATTTGAATCTCGCGGAAAGAAAGTACGGTGGTACCCGATAGAAATAGTCGAAATGCCAGACAAACCAGAAAATAAAGAACTATTGAATATTGATTTTGAAAAATGAGATAATATGGATATATTGCGCCTGTCCGGATAAACGAAAAGCAAAATAAAATGTATAGATATTCCCGAACGAGACTATATCTGAAGAAAATACAAGGAATACAAGAAAAAATCTCTACCATGTCTACTAGTTGAGGATGAAGAAATATGCATGTATACAGGGTTATTTTCTGGAAAAAGAATTAGAAAGATTACTGGAAATCAAAGAAGATTTGAAAGCACCAATTCTATTCCATTTGGGCAGAGAAAAAACAACACCGAAAAGGACAAAAGCGAGAATTGAAACGACTATGATATGCGATAATGGTGAACTAGAAATGCCATCAACCCCCTCAGATTCAATACCAGTGGCGAAAGTAGAACCAGGGAAATACAAAATATTCGGAACTAATACTGAAAAATATAGGAGAAAAAATAGATTCCTAGTACTATAATTAATAATACTATACCTCAGATATAATTCTCTAGTTGGAATACATGGCTATTTCGTGGAGGAAAAATATCAAGCAGTATGCACACATATCGAAATAACTACAAAAAAGAATAATCCCTCAAGGCATAAAGATATGGATGTAGAATATAAATTTGAAAAATAATTTGATAATTTAAAAAAAATGAACATTCTGCCAAAACAACATCAACATCAAGTGTTCTTGTAGGAATATTTCTACTTACGTAAGCAGGACGCAAGTTAGTTAGACAAGATACTATCATCTGACATTACAACAAGTACGCTACAAGCACCAAGAATAATCTGACTATGTTATATATGAGTGAAATGAGAAAAATACGAGCAAGCATAGCATCAGGAAAAAGATGGGGGAAAGATATCAAAGAATTGCAAGACAAATTGAAAATCCTAGTAGTCCAAAGAAAGAAGGTACAAAAACAATTACACGGATTAGATGGAATATTAAAAACCAAGAAAGACCAAGAAGAAGACCAAAATGACACCGACGATACACAAGAAATGTCAGATGATAGTAAAGAACAAATTGACACCGAAGATAGTACAGAAGATACTGAGGATGAATTTCGAAATAGATTCGCGGATATTTTACAAAAGTAAAACATAGTATGCAGAATAAGGAAGATCTGTATGAAATGGCAGACATATCTATACGGCAGGGAAAACTTGGATCCATAGCCGAAAAAGATAAACATGAAATACTCGATTGGTTGAATAAAGTTTTGCAAATAAATACAGATAATGTCATATATTTTCACCGAAAGTAGAAATTTAATCTAAACCTATATTATATACTATGAACTCAGAAAAAACTATCAAAGAAAGAAATAAGGATAGTGGGAATTATTTGCAAGAAAAAAAACAAAAAATTATACCAGAAAGTGGAAAGGAGTATTTGGAATTGAATGAATATGTGTTGGATTGTGATGAAAAAGTGAAAAAGGAATAGAATTGGTGCTTTCAAATCTTCTTTGATTTCCAGTAATCTTTCTAATTCTTTTTCCAGAAAATAACCCTGTATACATGCATATTTCTTCATTCTCAACTTGTATTCCTTGTATTCTCTGCAGATATAGACTCCTTCGGGAATATCTATACATTTTATTTTGCTTTTCGTGTATCCGGACAGGCGCAATATATCCATATTATCTAATTTTTCAAAATCAATATTCAATAGTTCTTTATTTTCTGGTTTGTCTGGCATTTCGACTATTTCTATCGGGTACCACCGTACTTTCTTTCCGCGAGATTCAAATTATTTTTTGGGAAATATATCTACTACGATTTTGTTTTCAAATATATGAATACAGTTTGTTGGGATTTACGAGAATGCTTCTATTTTTTTTCTATTATCTTTTGCAAACCAGCTGTACTCCAAACTAGATTGTTCCCCAACAGTACTACGCATTTTGAAAATTAACCTCTTATTTCTTTGTATCCTCGGAGTCTATGTTTTCCTATTGGTATATCTCCTATTTTTATTGTTTTCTTTTCTTTCAAAGAATACATGGTATCCTCCATTTTTTCATAGATAACTTCTGCTTTGTCTCTTTTCTCTTCTAGGTCTTTAGATATTTTTTGTATTTCGAAAATATTTTCTTTCCATAGTTTTTCTTGTACTTTCTTATTTTTCTCTTTCCAAGATTGTAATTGTTTTCATCTAGGATATCTAGCAACATCTTTTCTCGTTTCAATTTTGAGTTGGTAGAGATTTGTATTTCCGTTTCCTGTCGAAATATTGGAAATGTGTTTTTTCCATTTCCTATAGACTTTTTCTGGTTTCTATTCCATATCCATGCTACATGTTTCGTATCTGGTAGGTATTCATTCGGTTCTATTTTTGTTTTTCTACATTTCGTCGGTTTATTGTCGACTAGAATAGTTTGGCAATCATTATTTTTCACATAGCATTCCAATGGAGCTAGTAGAAATGAATTGTCTTTTTCATCTTTTCTCTCGATCGATAGCACAAATATTGGACAACTTCGGAATCCGTATGCTGATATCGAATATTCTTTCACTTTTTCCCACGAAGTTTTCGGTTGGAAAGTCGTGTCCGCTATTCTTCCTGTATGAGTATTACAACACCATGCTACGAATGTTCTTTTGTGTATTTTGTCCAGTATCACTAGAGATCTATCTATTTTTTCTGTAAGTAGGAGCCATTGTTTATTCGCTTGTTGAATATAGAATAGAGTACTTTTGCACAGTTTCAAGGAGAAGTTTCGGCCCCGATATATGACGTGTCTTCCGTATATTGATATTTCTACTCTAGTATATCCTCTATCTTACACATCTTGGTGAACAATGTTTTTTGAAGACTATCGCTGCTAGAATCCACGTAATCTGCCAGATGTCCTCCGAATCGCTGAAGTACTTCTCCAGCCTCAAAATTTGATACTGTCTTGTTGTGTATTTTCAGTCGTATATTGTTTCCATCTAAGACTTTGGTATATTTGGTTGTTTCCTACAGCTTTTGTTTTATCTACTATTTTGATTTCATCATCTTGATTTTATAGATATTCTACTAGAGTTTTTCTATCCATAGTCCCTGAAAAGTCTTTTGTGTAATCTATCGAATATATATCCATTCCATTTTGATTCACTTGCGCTAGGAATTCTTTCTTCTTTTCTTCTATTTTTTCTAATGGGATATCGGCTATATCTATTTTCACTACGAATACTCCGTGTACTTCTTTTCCAGGGTTTATTTTCTTCCATGCTTTCAATGCCCTATATTTTGTAGCTCCCTCGATATCTGTAATTGTTTTCCATGTTTGCGATTCTTTTTTCATTGCTGATGTGCATATCTTTACATTGCCATAACTGGCGGATATTCTATGCATACAATTTCTCAAGATGCCTACTGCTTGTTTTGCTTTCGGACTTGCGCACATTACTTCTCCTGTTTTTTCCTGTATGTCATGAAGGATAAAAATATCGGACAGGGAAAGCAGCATTCAAGGACGACAGTCAACCACAAAACACAATAACAAACACGCAAACAGACAAACGAAAAGGCAAAAGTAATAAAAAATGCAAACGACATCACAAACACAAAATGGTTGACAATAGGGCTACCGCCTCGGAACGGTCAGTGGCAAAGTAGGCCACTGGGGGCTTAAACCGGTTCTAGGGTGTCATCTTTTTGTAGATACCCGAATATTTATATATAATCAGCGAATATGTCACACATCCCCGGCATTTCTCGTAGTTTTGTCATCTCAAGATTACCTTCTATGTATCGAACTTCTGAAATATCCGGTACCAAGTTACTGTCATATGCATTTTCCCTTGCTAGAAATTCAGGTAGATATTTTGATCCGACCATTCCAATTTCACGGTCCGTCACTTGTATATATTTTCGCTGTGAAGTTATTTCTTGATTTTCCAATATATACTATATAGTTTAGAATAAATTTCAAACTTTTTTGCGAAATATTATTGGAAATTATACCCTGATATTCGCTGAAAAGTTTGCGCTGAAAAGTAAAAAATGGGTAAATGGCGCACTCGTAAAAACAAATACAATGAAAAAGTTAAGTTGTTGTTTACTGACACTGATTCTCTGTGTTATGAAATTAGAACAAAAGATGTGTATGCTGATCTTTTCAAAGACAACGAACTTTTTGATAACAGTGATTATGATCCAAAAAGCGAGTTTTACGTTAACGATAACAAAAAGGTTATTGGCAAGATGGAAGACGAAGCCTGTGGTGCGGTGATCGTAGAGTTTGTTGGATTGAGGAGTAAGTCATACTCCTACATTTTGACTGATAATACTGACATGAAAAAATGCAAAGGTATCAAAAAAATTGTTGTCAAAAAACAGATAACGCATGATAACTACAAACATATTTTATTCACAGCAGCGGAAGCTCACCATAAAATGAAAGTTATCAGATCTAACAAACACAAGTTGAGCAGCTACGAAATCAATAAAAAAAAAGGTTTGTCCGCATATGATGACAAAAGATACAATGGCCAAGATACACTAACATATATATAATAATTAAAATCAAATATAATATATTACTTATTATATGCAACAAAAATGTGTAGAAAAGGTATGCGAAAAGCTAAAGGAATTGAAAAACAAATATCGGAAAGTATTGCTAGTTGGTAGGCTAGGTCAAGTAGAATATGATGTGATTCGTGCTGATTTTCTAGATAGTAAAACAAGTCAAATTAATAAACGAAAACGATTATTATCGGAAATGGATTATTATCTTAAAAAACTTGATAAAAACAGGGGGAAAACTTCTCGATTTGAAATGCGAAATATATGCTTGCAGGAAAATAAAGTATTCTATGATGGAGCGTGATGACGAGGATGATTACCCTGTTCCTTCTGACTTTGTTTGATTGTATTAAAACCATTTTTACCGTTTATTTTGAGATCTGGTTAGCCATTTGGCTGGAAGCGTTCACCTGTTTAGATAGTCAGATTAAAGCAACAAGTCATATGATCAATTATCCTACGAGTAGTATAGAAACTGGGGGTAACGGGGGAGTTATTTCCGGGGGGGGGGGGGGGGGGGGGGGGGGGGGGGGGGGGTAACACAGCATCGCCTCAGCTTGTAATTTTGGCTTGTTATTCATGCTGTAACACGTAAATTTACCATCTTGTCATGGAGGGGGTGGGGAAAACTGTCCCTCAGTTTCTATACTACTTGCAATTTATGTAGGGAAACTAAGGGACGCCGCGAGTTTTTAAAAAGTCAAGCTTGCCATGTGTCCCTTCTATAATATCAACAATCCGATTTTGGAAAGATCGGATGAAAAAAGAAGACAACGGACAACTCGCCATTCCTCCCCTAGTAGAGCTAAAAAGAGCACCGGCAACGGTGCCGGTGCAGATGCTCGACTTTAGAGAAATTAGAATTGATAAACAAGGTTTCCATCAATTACATACAAGCCCATAGTACACTCGTTCCTCATTTGACTCTGTCAACGTCAAAGGAATTAGGGCGAACGGTTAGGACACGTGATTATTCAAAAAGTTATGACGATGTTTATAATAAATCCTTTTGTGTGATCTGCAAAGATAAAATATAGACCTATATTGAATAATTTCATTTTTTATTTCTATGAGTTAATTTTTTTTAAGTAATTTTCTGCTATCGAGCTTCGGTTTGAAATGTTTACATATACGTTTCGATTGAGGAGACCTATAAGTACGTATTATTTGTGTAGTAAAATAGTCCCGATTAAAACTAAATTGTATTCATGCATTATTTCAAATCTTGTAACATCTAATTTGCTTGCAGATATTCTGAAAATTATATTTACACAATAAATAAACAAGTTTCAGGCAAACATATTTCAATTTAACAGGTTTTACCAAAATCTTGCAATTTAGTAGTTAGCAGAGATATATGTGAGTGCAAGAAACGATAACTCTGCGTGGAGATTGACAAGCTTTAACGAAGATTTCTAAGTATAAAAGGGGCCATAATTTTGTTAAAATAAAAACATGGGCTATACAAGATGCCACATTTGTGAAGTTTCAATCCATTATTTCAAGTACTTTTTGAGATGTAAGCTTACATACAAACTTTAACTAAATTTTCAAAGAATAAAAGAGGCCATAATTTTGTTAAAATATAAAGGCAGGAGTTATAGAACCTGGCTCTGTGGTGTTGTCTAATGATGTTGAATGCATGTGTGACGTTTTAATCAATTATGTAAAGTACTTTGCGAGATACAAATTTACATACAAACTTGAACCAAATTTCTTAAGTACAAAATGGGCCATAATTTTGTTTAAGTAGATGCAAGAGTTATAGATTATGATGCGCAATGCATGTGTAAAGTTTTAATCTGTTATGTTAAGTTCTTTGCGATATACAAGCCTGCATACAAACTTTAACCAAGTTTTTCTAAGTATGAAAGGGCCATAATTATGTCAAAATAAAAGCAGGAGTTATGTCACCTGAATTTGTGGTATCATATAATGATGTTGAGTACATGTGTGAAGTTTCAATCCATTGTGAAATGCGGTTTGGGAGATACAAGCTTACATACAAACTTTAACCAGGCTAACATACAAACCTTAACCAAGTTTTCTAAGTATGAAAAGGGCCATACTTCTGTCAAAATAAACACCTAACTCTGTGGTGTCAACTAATGATGCTGAATACATGTGTGAAGTTTCACTCCATTGTGTAAAGTGGTTTGGGAGAGATACAAGCTTACATACAAACTTTAACCAAGTTTTCTAAGTATGAAAAGGGCCATACTTCTGTCAAAATAAAAGCAAGAGTTCTAATACCTAACTCTGTGGTGTCAACTAATGATGCTGAATACATGTGTGAAGTTTCAATCCATTATGTAATGTGGTTTGGGAATTACAAGCTTACATACAAACTTTAACCAGGGGACGCAGACGACGACGACATCGACGACAACGACAACGACGATCGTCTCAAGCTCTTTTTTTGCTTTGGAAAAGGGTCGAACATTAGGGAA
>JAWPHD010026388.1:0-13237 GCA_037043455.1 Cyrtodaria siliqua | reverse complement strand
GAATATATATGTGTTAGAACTGAATATATATGTGTAAGAACTGAATATATATGTGTAAGTACTGAATATATATGTGTAAGAACTGAATATATATGTGTAAGAACTGAATATATATGTGTAAGAACTGAACATATATGCGTCAGAACTGAATATATATGCGTAAGAACTGAATATATATGCGTAAGAACTGAATATATATGTGTAAAAACTGAATATATATGTGTAAGTACTCAATATATATGTGTAAGAACTGAATATATTTGCGTAAGAACTGAATATATATGCATTAGAACAGAATATATATGCATAAGAACTGAATATATATGCGTAAGAAGTGAATAAATATGTAAGAACTGAATATATATGTGTAAGAACTGAATATATATGTGTAAGAATTGAATATATATGTGTAAGAACTGAATATATATGCGTAAGAACTGAATATATATGCGTAAGAACTGAATATATATGCGTTAGAACTGAATATATATGCGTAAAAACTGAATATATATGCGTAAGAACTGAATATATATGCGTAAGAACTGAATATATGCGTAAGAACTGAATATATATGTGTAAGAACTGAATACATATGTGTAAGAACTGAATATATATGCGTAAGAACTGAATATATATGTGTAAAAACTGAATATATATGAGTAAGAACTGAATACATATGTGTAAGAACTGAACATATATGCGTAAGAACATAATATATATGCATAAGAACTGAACATATATGCTTAAGAAATAAATATATATGCGCAAGAAGTGAATATATATGTGAAAGAACTGAATATATATGAGTAAGAACTGAATATATGTGTAAGAACTGAATATATATGTGTAAGAACTGAATATATATGTGTAAGAACTGAATATATATGAGTAAGAACTGAATATATATGTGTAAGAACTGAATATATATGTGTAAGAACTGAATATATATGTCTAAGAACTGAATATATATGTGTAAGAACTGAATATATATGTGTAAGAACTGAATATATATGCGTAAGAACTAAATATATATACGTAAGAACTGAATAAATATGCGTAAAAACTGAATATATATTCGTAAGAACTGTATAGATATGCGCAATAAGTGAATATATATGTGAAAGAACTGAATATATATGCGTAAGAAGTGAATATATATGTGTAAGAACTGAATATATATGCGTAAGAACTGAATATATATGTGTAAGAACTGAATATACATGTGTAAGTACTGCATATATATGTGTAAGAACTGAATATATATGTGTAAGAACTGAATATATATGTGTAAGAACTGAATATATATTTGTAAGAACTGAATATATATGCGTAAGAACTGAATATATATGCGTAAGAACTGAATATATATGCGTAAGAACTGAATATATATGCGTAAGAACTGAATATATATGCGTAAGAACTGAATATATATGCGTAAGAACTGAATATATATGCATAAGAACTGAATATATATGTGTAAGAACTGAATATATATGCGTAAGAACTGAATATATATGCGTAAGAACTGAATATATATGTGTAAGAACTGAATATATATGTGTAAGAACTGAATATATATGTGTAAGAGCTGAATATATATGCGTAAGAACTGAATATATATGCGTAAGAACTGAATATATATGTGTAAGAAGTGAATATATATGTTTAAGAACTGAATATATATGCGTAAGAACTGAATATATATGCGTAAGAACTGAATATATATGCGTAAGAACTGAATATATATGTGTAAGAACTGAATATATATCTGTAAGAACTGAATATATATGTGTAAGAACTGAATATATGTGAGTAAGAACTGAATATATATGTGAAAGAACTGAATATATATGTGTAAGAACTGAATATATATGTCTAAGAACTGAATACATATGTGTAAGAACTGAATATATATGTGTCAGAACTGAATATATATGCGTAAGAACTGAATATATATGCGTAAGAACTGAATATATATGTGTAAGAACTGAATATATATGTGTAAGAACTGAATATATATGTATAAGAGCTGAATATATATGCGTAAGAACTGAATATATATGCTTAAGAACTGAATATATATGCGTAAGAACTGAATATATATGCGTAAGAACTGAATATATATGCGTAAGAACTGAATATATATGCATAAGAACTGAATATATATGCGTAAGAACTGAATATATATGCGTAAGAACTGAATATATATGCGTAAGAACTGAATATATATGTGTAAGAACTGAATATATATGTGTAAGAACTGAATATATATGTGTAAGAGCTGAATACATATGCGTAAGAACTGAATATATATGCGTAAGAACTGAATATATATGCGTAAGAAGTGAATATATATGTGTAAGAACTGAATATATATGCGTAAGAAGTGAATATATATGTGTAAGAAGTGAATATATATGTGTAAATACTGAATATATATGCGTAAGAACTGAATATATATGCGTAAGAACTGAATATATATGTGTAAGAACTGAATATATATGTGTAAGAACTGAATATATATGCGTAAGTACTGAATATATATGTGTAAGAACTGAATATATTTGCGTAAGAACTGAATATATATGCATTAGAACTGAATATATATGCATAAGAACTGAATATATATGCGTAAGAAGTGAATATATATGTAAGAACTGAATATATATGTGTAAGAACTGAATATATATGCGTAAGAACTGAATATATATGTGTAAAAACTGAATATATATGAGTAAGAACTGAATATATATGTGTAAGAACTGAACATATATGCGTAAGAACTGAATATATATGCGTAAGAAGTGAATATATATGTGTGAAAACTGAATATATATGCGTAAGAACTGAATATATATGCGTAAGAAGTGAATATATATGTGTAAGAACTGAATATATATGCGTAAGAACTGAATATATATGCATAATAACTGAATATATATGCGTAAGAAGTGAATATATATGTGTAAGAACTGAATATATATGTGTAAGAACTGAATATATATGCGTAAGAACTGAATATATATGTGTAAGAACTGAATATATTTGTGTAAGAACTGAAAATTTATGCGTAAGAACTGAATATATATTCGTAATAACTGAATATATATGTGTAAGAACTGAATATATATGTGTAAGAACTGAATATATATGTGAAAGTACTGAATATATATGCGTAAGAACTGAATATATATGTGTAAGAACTGAATATATATGCGTAAGAAATGAATATATATGCATAAGAACTGAATATATATGCATAAGAACTGAATATATATGCGTAAGAAGTGAATATATATGTGTAAGAACTGAATATATATGTGTAAGAACTGAATATATATGTGTAAGAACTGAATATATATGTGTAAGAACTGAATATATATGCGTAAGAACTGAATATATATGCGTAAGAACTGAATATATATGCCTTAGAACTGAATATATATGCGTAAAAACTGAATATATATGCATAAGAACTGAATATATATGCGTAAGAACTGAATATATATGAATAAGAACTGAACATATATGCGTAAGAACTGAATATATATGCGTAAGAAGTGAATATATATGTGTAAAAACTGAATATATATGAGTAAGAACTGAATATATATGAGTAAGAACTGAATATATATGCGTAAGAATTGAATATATATGCTCAAGAACGGAATATATATGTGTAAGAACTGAATATATATGTGTAAGAACTGAATATATATGTGTAAGAATTGAATATATATGTGTAAGAACTGAATATATATGCGTAAGAACTGAATATATATGCGTAAGAACTGAATATATATGCGTTAGAACTGAATATATATGCGTAAAAACTGAATATATATGCGTAAGAACTGAATATATATGCGTAAGAACTGAATATATGCGTAAGAACTGAATATATATGTGTAAGAACTGAATATATATGTGTAAGAACTGAATATATATGCGTAAGAAATGAATATATATGTGTAAAAACTGAATATATATGAGTAAGAACTGAATACATATGTGTAAGAACTGAACATATATGCGTAAGAACATAATATATATGCATAAGAACTGAACATATATGCGTAAGAACTAAATATATATGCGCAAGAAGTGAATATATATGTGAAAGAACTGAATATATATGAGTAAGAACTGAATATATGTGTAAGAACTGAATATATATGTGTAAGAACTGAATATATATGAGTAAGAACTGAATATATATGTGTAAGAACTGAATATATATGTGTAAGAACTGAATATATATGTCTAAGAACTGAATATATATGTGTAAGAACTGAATATATATGTGTAAGAACTGAATATATATGCGTAAGAACTAAATATATATACGTAAGAACTGAATAAATATGCGTAAAAACTGAATATATATTCGTAAGAACTGTATAGATATGCGCAATAAGTGAATATATATGTGAAAGAACTGAATATATATGCGTTAGAAGTGAATATATATGTGTAAGAACTGAATATATATGCGTAAGAACTGAATATATATATGTAAGAACTGAATATACATGTGTAAGTACTGCATATATATGTGTAAGAACTGAATATATATGTGTAAGAACTGAATATATATGTGTAAGAACTGAATATATATTTGTAAGAACTGAATATATATGCGTAAGAACTGAATATATATGCGTAAGAACTGAATATATATGCGTTAGAACTGAATATATATGCGTAAAAACTGAATATATATGCATAAGAACTGAATCTTTAGCGTAAGAACTGAATATATATGCATAAGAACTGAACATATATGCGTAAGAACTGAATATATATGCGTAAGAAGTGAATATATATGTGTAAGAACTTAATATATATTAGTAAGAACTGAATATATATGAGTAAGAACTGAATATATATGCGTAAGAACTGAATATATATGTCTAAGAACTAAATATATATGTGTAACAACTGAATATATATGCGTATGAACTGAATATATATGCGTAAGAAGTGAATATATATGTGTAAGAACTGAATATATATGTGTTAGAACTGAATATATATGTGTAAGTACTGAATATATATGTGTAAGAACTGAATATATATGTGTAAGAACTGAATATATATGTGTAAGAACTGAACATATATGCGTCAGAACTGAATATATATGCGTAAGAACTGAATATATATGCGTAAGAACTGAATATATATGTGTAAAAACTGAATATATATGTGTAAGTACTCAATATATATGTGTAAGAACTGAATATATTTGCGTAAGAACTGAATATATATGCATTAGAACAGAATATATATGCATAAGAACTGAATATATATGCGTAAGAAGTGAATAAATATGTAAGAACTGAATATATATGTGTAAGAACTGAATATATATGTGTAAGAATTGAATATATATGTGTAAGAACTGAATATATATGCGTAAGAACTGAATATATATGCGTAAGAACTGAATATATATGCGTTAGAACTGAATATATATGCGTAAAAACTGAATATATATGCGTAAGAACTGAATATATATGCGTAAGAACTGAATATATGCGTAAGAACTGAATATATATGTGTAAGAACTGAATACATATGTGTAAGAACTGAATATATATGCGTAAGAACTGAATATATATGTGTAAAAACTGAATATATATGAGTAAGAACTGAATACATATGTGTAAGAACTGAACATATATGCGTAAGAACATAATATATATGCATAAGAACTGAACATATATGCGTAAGAAATAAATATATATGCGCAAGAAGTGAATATATATGTGAAAGAACTGAATATATATGAGTAAGAACTGAATATATGTGTAAGAACTGAATATATATGTGTAAGAACTGAATATATATGTGTAAGAACTGAATATATATGAGTAAGAACTGAATATATATGTGTAAGAACTGAATATATATGTGTAAGAACTGAATATATATGTCTAAGAACTAAATATATATGTGTAAGAACTGAATATATATGTGTAAGAACTGAATATATATGCGTAAGAACTAAATATATATACGTAAGAACTGAATAAATATGCGTAAAAACTGAATATATATTCGTAAGAACTGTATAGATATGCGCAATAAGTGAATATATATGTGAAAGAACTGAATATATATGCGTAAGAAGTGAATATATATGTGTAAGAACTGAATATATATGCGTAAGAACTGAATATATATGTGTAAGAACTGAATATACATGTGTAAGTACTGCATATATATGTGTAAGAACTGAATATATATGTGTAAGAACTGAATATATATGTGTAAGAACTGAATATATATTTGTAAGAACTGAATATATATGCGTAAGAACTGAATATATATGCGTAAGAACTGAATATATATGCGTTAGAACTGAATATATATGCGTAAAAACTGAATATATATGCATAAGAACTGAATCTTTAATGTAAGAACTGAATATATATGCATAAGAACTGAACATATATGCGTAAGAACTGAATATATATGCGTAAGAAGTGAATATATATGTGTAAGAACTGAATATATATTAGTAAGAACTGAATATATATGAGTAAGAACTGAATATATATGCGTAAGAACTGAATATATATGTCTAAGAACTAAATATATATGTGTAACAACTGAATATATATGCGTATGAACTGAATATATATGCGTAAGAAGTGAATATATATGTGTAAGAACTGAATATATATGTGTAAGAACTGAATATATATGTGTAAGAACTGAATATATATGTGTAAGTACTGAATATATATGTGTAAGAACTGAATATATATGTGTAAGAACTGAATATATATGTGTAAGAACTGAACATATATGCGTCAGAACTGAATATATATGCGTAAGAACTGAATATATATGCGTAAGAACTGAATATATATGTGTAAAAACTGAATATATATGTGTAAGTACTGAATATATATGTGTAAGAACTGAATATATTTGCGTAAGAACTGAATATATATGCATTAGAACAGAATATATATGCATAAGAACTGAATATATAATGCGTAAGAAGTGAATATATATGTAAGAACTGAATATATATGTGTAAGAACTCAATATATATGTGTAAGAACTGAAAATATATGTGTAAGAACTATATATATATGCGTAAGAACTGAATATATATGCGTAAGAACTGAATATATATGCCTTAGAACTGAATATATATGCGTAAAAACTAAATATATATGCATAAGAATGAATATATATGCGTTAGAACTGAATATATATGCGTAAGAACTGGATATATATGCATAAGAACTGAACATATATGCGTCAGAACTGAATATATATGCGTAAGAAGTGAATATATATGTGTAAGAACTAATATATATGTGTAAGAACTGAATATATATGCGTAAGAACTGAATATATATGTGTAAAAACTGAATATATATGAGTAAGAACTCAATATATATGTGTAAGAACTGAATATATGTGAGTAAGAACTGAATATATATGTGTAAGAACTGAATATATATGTGTAAGAAGTGAATATATATGTCTAAGAACTGATTACTTATGTGTAAGAACTGAATATATATGTGTAAGAACTGAATATATATGCGTAAGAACTGAATATATATGCGTAAGAACTGAATATATATGTATAAGAGCTGAATATATATGCGTAAGAACTGAATATATATGCGTAAGAACTGAATATATATGCGTAAGAACTGAATATATATGCGTAAGAACTGAATATATATGCGTAAGAACTGAATATATATGCATAAGAACTGAATATATATGTGTAAGAACTGAATATATATGCGTAAGAACTGAATATATATGCGTAAGAACTGAATATATATGTGTAAGAACTGAATATATATGTGTAAGAACTGAATATATATGTGTAAGAGCTGAATATATATGCGTAAGAACTGAATATATATGCGTAAGGACTGAATATATATGCGTAAGAAGTAAATATATATTTGTAAGAACTGAATATATATGCGTAAGAACTGAATATATATGTGTAAGAAGTGAATATATATGTTTAAGAACTGAATATATATGCGTAAGAACTGAATATATATGCGTAAGAACTGAATATATATGTGTAAGAACTGAATATATATGTGTAAGAACTGAATATATATCTGTAATAACTGAATATATATGTGTAAGAACTGAATATATGTGAGTAAGAACTAAATATATATGTGAAAGAACTGAATATATATGTGTAAGAACTGAATATATTTGTCTAAGAACTGAATACATATGTGTAAGAACTGAATATATATGTGTCAGAACTGAATATATATGCGTAAGAACTGAATATATATGCGTAAGAACTGAATATATATGTGTAAGAACTGAATATATATGTGTAAGAACTGAATATATATGTATAAGAGCTAAATATATATGCGTAAGAACTGAATATATATGCTTAAGAACTGAATATATATGCGTAAGAGCTGAATATATATGCGTAAGAACTGAATATATATGTGTAAGAACTGAATATATATGCATAAGAACTGAATATATATGCGTAAGAACTGAATATATATGCGTAAGAACTGAATATATATGCGTAAGAACTGAATATATATGTGTAAGAACTGAATATATATGTGTAAGAACTGAATATATATGTGTAAGAGCTGAATACATATGCGTAAGAACTGAATATATATGCGTAAGAACTGAATATATATGCGTAAGAAGTGAATATATATGTATAAAAACTGAATATATATGCGTAAGAACTGAATATATATGCGTAAGAACTGAATATATATGTGTAAGAACTGAATATATATGTGTAAGAACTGAATATATATGCGTAAGTACTGAATATATATGTGTAAGAACTGAATATATTTGCGTAAGAACTGAATATATATGCATTAGAACTGAATATATATGCATAAGAACTGAATATATATGCGTAAGAAGTGAATATATATGTAAGAACTGAATATATATGTGTAAGAACTGAATATATATGTGTAAGAACTCAATATATATGTGTAAGAACTGAAAATATATGTGTAAAACTATATATATATGCGTAAGAACTGAATATATATGCGTAAGAACTGAATATATATGCCTTAGAACTGAATATATATGCGTAAAAACTAAATATATATGCATAAGAATGAATATATATGCGTTAGAACTGAATATATATGCGTAAGAACTGGATATATATGCATAAGAACTGAACATATATGCGTCATAACTGAATATATATGCGTAAGAAGTGAATATATATGTGTAATAACTGAATATATATGTGTAAGAACTGAATATATATGCGTAAGAACTGAATATATATGTGTAAAAACTGAATATATATGAGTAAGAACTGAATATATATGTGTAAGAACTGAACATATATGCGTAAGAACTGAATATATATGCGTAAGAAGTGAATATATATGTGTGAAAACTGAATATATATGCGTAAGAACTGAATATATATGCGTAAGAAGTGAATATATATGTGTAAGAACTGAATATATATGCGTAAGAACTGAATATATATGCATAAGAACTGAATATATATGCGTAAGAAGTGAATATATGTGTAAGAACTGAATATATATGTGTAAGAACTGAATATATATGCGTAAGAACTGAATATATATGTGTAAGAACTGAATATATTTGTGTAAGAACTGAAAATTTATGCGTAAGAACTGAATATATATTCGTAATAACTGAATATATATGTGTAAGAACTGAATATATATGTGTAAGAACTGAATATATATGTGAAAGTACTGAATATATATGCGTAAGAACAGAATATATATGTGTAAGAACTGAATATATATGCGTAAGAACTGAATATATATGCATAAGAACTGAATATATATGCATAAGAACTGAATATATATGCGTAAGAAGTGAATATATATGTGTAAGAACTGAATATATATGTGTAAGAACTGAATATATATGTGTAAGAACTGAATATATATGTGTAAGAACTGAATATATATGCGTAAGAACTGAATATATATGCGTAAGAACTGAATATATATGCCTTAGAACTGAATATATATGCGTTAAAACTGAATATATATGCATAAGAACTGAATATATATGCGTAAGAACTGAATATATATGAATAAGAACTGAACATATATGCGTAAGAACTGAATATATATGCGTAAGAAGTGAATATATATGTGTAAAAACTGAATATATATGAGTAAGAACTGAATATATATGAGTAAGAACTGAATATATATGCGTAAGAATTGAATATATATGCTCAAGAACGGAATATATATGTGTAAGAACTGAATATATATGTGTAAGAACTGAATATATATGTGTAAGAATTGAATATATATGTGTAAGAACTGAATATATATGCGTAAGAACTGAATATATATGCGTAAGAACTGAATATATATGCGTTAGAACTGAATATATATGCGTAAAAACTGAATATATATGCGTAAGAACTGAATATATATGCGTAAGAACTGAATATATGCGTAAGAACTGAATATATATGTGTAAGAACTGAATATATATGTGTAAGAACTGAATATATATGCGTAAGAACTGAATATATATGTGTAAAAACTGAATATATATGAGTAAGAACTGAATACATATGTGTAAGAACTGAACATATATGCGTAAGAACTGAATATATATGCATAAGAACTGAACATATATGCGTAAGAACTAAATATATCTGCGCAAGAAGTGAATATATATGTGAAAGAACTGAATATATATGAGTAAGAACTGAATATATGTGTAAGAACTGAATATATATGTGTAAGAACTGAATATATATGTGTAAGAACTGAATATATATGAGTAAGAACTGAATATATATGTGTAAGTACTGAATATATATGTGTAAGAACTGAATATATATGTCTAAGAACTGAATATATATGTGTAAGAACTGAATATATATGTGTAAGAACTGAATATATATGCGTAAGAACTAAATATATATACGTAAGAACTGAATAAATATGCGTAAAAACTGAATATATATTCGTAAGAACTGTATAGATATGCGCAATAAGTGAATATATATGTGGAAGAACTGAATATATATGCGTAAGAAGTGAATATATATGTGTAAGAACTGAATATATATGCGTAAGAACTGAATATACATGTGTAAGTACTGCATATATATGTGTAAGAACTGAATATATATGTGTAAGAACTGAATATATATGTGTAAGAACTGAATATATATTTGTAAGAACTGAATATATATGCGTAAGAACTGAATATATATGCGTAAGAACTGAATATATATGCGTTAGAACTGAATATATATGCGTAAAAACTGAATATATATGCATAAGAACTGAATCTATATGCGTAAGAACTGAATATATATGCATAAGAACTGAACATATATGCGTAAGAACTGAATATATATGCGTAAGAAGTGAATATATATGTGTAAGAACTGAATATATATTAGTAAGAACTGAATATATATGAGTAAGAACTGAATATATATGCGTAAGAACTGAATATATATGTCTAAGAACTAAATATATATGTGTAACAACTGAATATATATGCGTATGAACTGAATATATATGCGTAAGAAGTGAATATATATGTGTAAGAACTGAATATATATGTGTAAGAACTGAATATATATGTGTAAGAACTGAATATATATGTGTAAGGACTGAATATATATGTGCAAGAACTGAATATATATGTGTAAGAACTGAATATATATGTGTAAGAACTGAATATATGTGCGTAAGAACTGAATATATATGTGTAAGAACTGAACATATATGCGTAAGAACTGAATATATATGCAAAAGAAGTGAATATATATGCGTAAGAACTAAATATATATGTCTAAGAACTGAATATATATGTGTAAGAACTGAATATATATGCGTAAAAACTGAATATATATGCGTAAGAACTGAATATATATGTGTAAGAACTGAATATATATGCGTAAGAACTGAATATATATGCATAAGAACTGAATATATATGCATAAGAACTGAATATATATGCGTAAGAAGTGAATATATATGTGTAAGAACTGAATATATATGTGTAAGAACTGAATATATATGTGTAAGAACTGAATATATATGTGTAAGAACTGAATATATATGCGAAAGAACTGAATATATATGCGTAAGAACTGAATATATATGCCTTAGAAGTGAATATATATGCTTAAAAACTGAATATATATGCATAAGAACTGAATATATATGCCTAAGAACTGAATATATATGAATAAGAACTGAACATATATGCGTAAGAACTGAATATATATGCGTAAGAAGTGAATATATATGTGTAAAAACTGAATATATATGAGTAAGAACTGAATATATATGAATAAGAACTGAATATATATGCGTAAGAATTGAATATATATGCTTAAGAACGGAATATATATGTGTAAGAACTGAATATATATGTGTAAGAACTGAATATATATGTGTAAGAATTGAATATATATGTGTAAGAACTGAATATATATGCGTAAGAACTGAATATATATGCGTAAGAACTGAATATATATGCGTTAGAACTGAATATATGCGTAAAAACTGAATATATATGCGTAAGAACTGAAGATATATGCGTAAGAACTGAATATATGGGTAAGAACTGAATATATATGTGTAAGAACTGAATATATATGTGTAAGAACTGAATATATATGCGTAAGAACTGAATATGTATGTGTAAAAACTGAATATATATGAGTAAGAACTGAATACATATGTGTAAGAACTGAACATATATGCGTAAGAACATAATATATATGCATAAGAACTGAACATATATGCGTAAGAACTAAATATATATGCGCAAGAAGTGAATATATATGTGAAAGAACTGAATATATATGAGTAAGAACTGAATATATGTGTAAGAACTGAATATATATGTGTAAGAACTGAATATATATGTGTAAGAACTTAATATATATGAGTAAGAACTGAATATATATGTGTAAGAACTGAATATATATGTGTAAGAACTGAATATATATGTCTAAGAACTGAATATATATGTGTAAGAACTGAATATATATGTGTAAGAACTGAATATATATGCGTAAGAACTAAATATATATACGTAAGAACTGAATAAATATGCGTAAAAACTGAATATATATTCGTAAGAACTGTATAAATATGCGCAATAAGTGAATATATATGTGAAAGAACTGAATATATATGCGTAAGAAGTGAATATATATGTGTAAGAACTGAAT
>JAWPHD010026387.1:0-13237 GCA_037043455.1 Cyrtodaria siliqua | reverse complement strand
TATTCAATTCTTACACATATATATTCACTTCTTACATATATATATTCAGTTCTTACACATATATATTCATTTCTTACGCATATATATTCAGTTCTTATGCATATATATTCACTTCTTACGCATATATATTCAGTTCTTACACATATATATTCAGTTCTTACACATATATATTCACTTCTTACGCATATATATTCAGTTCTTACGCATATATGTTCAGTTCTTATGCATATATATTCTTACGCATATATTTTCAGTTCTAACGCATATATATTCAGTTCTTACACATATATATTCAGTACTTACACATACATATTCAGTTCTTACACATATATAGTCAGTTCTAACGCATATATATTCAGTTCTTACGCATATATAATCAGTTCTTACACATATATATTCAGTTCTTACACATATATATTCAGTTCTTACACATATAAATTCAGTTCTTACACATATATCTTCAGTTCTTACACATATATATTCAGTTCTTACGCATATATATTCAGTTCTTACACATATATATTCAGTTATTATGCATATATATTCAGTTCTTACGCATATATATTCATTTCTTACACATATATATTCAGTTCTTACGCATATATATTATGTTCTTACACATATATATTCAGTTCTTACACATATATATTCACTTCTTACGCATATATATTCAGTTCTTACGCATATATGTTCAGTTCTTATGCATACATATTCTTACGCATATATATTCAGTTCTAACGCGTATATATTTAGTTCTTACGCATATATATTCAGTTCTTACACATATATATTCAGTTCTTACGCATATATATTCAGTTCTTATGCATATATATTCAGTTCTTACGAATATATATTCAGTTCTTACGCATATATATTCAGTTCTTATGCATATATATTCAGTTATTATGCATATATATTCAGTTCTTACGCATATATATTCAGTTCTTACACATATATATTCAGTTCTTACACATATATATTCATTTCTTACACATATATATTCAGTTCTTACGCATATATATTCAGTTCTTACACATATATATTCAGTTCTTACACATATATATTGACTTCTTACGCATATATATTCAGTTCTTACGCATATATGTTCAGTTCTTATGCATATATATTCTTACGCATATATATTCAGTTCTAACGCATATATATTCAGTTCTTATGCATATATATTCAGTTCTTAAGCATATATATTCAGTTCTTACACATATATATTCAGTACTTACACATATATATTCAGTTCTTACACATATATATTCAGTTCTTAAACATATATCTTCAGTTCTTACACATATATATTCAGTTCTTACACATATATATTCAGTTCTTACACATATATATTCAGTTCTTACGCATATATATTCAGTTCTTACACATATATATTCACTTCTTACGCATATATATACAGCCTATACGCATAAATATTTAGCTCTTACGCATATATATTCAGCTCTTACGCATATATGTTCAGTTCTAACGCATATATATTCAGTTCTTACGCATATATATTCAGTTCTTACGCATATAAATTCGGTTGTTACACATATAAATTCAATTCTTACACATATATATTCAGTACTTACACATATATATTCAGTTCTTACACATATATATTCAGTTCTTACGCATATATATTCATTTCTTACACATATATATTCAGTTCTTACGCATATATATTCAGTTCTTACGCATATATATTCAGTTCTTACGCATATATATTCAGTTCTTACACATATATATTCAGTTCTTACGCATATATATTCAGTTCTTATGCATATATATTCAGTTCTTACGAATATATATTCAGTTCTTACGCATATATATTCAGTTCTTACGCATATATATTTAGTTATTATGCATATATATTCAGTTCTTACGCATATATATTCAGTTCTTACACATATATATTCAGTTCTTACACATATATATTCATTTCTTACACATATATATTCAGTTCTTACGCATATATATTCAGTTCTTACACATATATATTGACTTCTTACGGATATATATTCAGTTCTTACGCATATATGTTCAGTTCTTATGCATATATATTCTTACGCATATATATTCAGTTCTAACGCATATATATTCAGTTCTTACACATATATATTCAGTACTTACACATATATATTCAGTTCTTACACATATATATTTAGTTCTTAAACATATATATTCAGTTCTTACACATATATATTCAGTTTTTACACATATATATTCAGTTCTTACACATATATATTCAGTTCTTACACATATATATTCACTTCTTACGCATATATGTTCAGTTCTTAAACATATATTCAGTTCTTACGCATATATATTCCGTTCTTAAACATATATATTCAGTTCTTACGCGTATATATTCAGTTCTTACACATATATATTCATTTCTTACGCATATATATTCAGTTCTTATGCATATATATTCAGTTCTTACGAATATATATTCAGTTCATACGCATATATATTCAGTTCTTACGCATATATATTAAGTTCTTACGCATACATATTCAGTTATTATGCATATATATTCAGTTCTTACGCATATATATTCAGTTCTTACACATATATATTCAGTTCTTACACATATATATTCATTTCTTACACATATATATTCAGTTCTAACGCATATATATTCAGTTCTTACGCATAAATATTTAGCTCATACGCATATATATTCAGCTCTTACGCATATATATTCAGTTCTAACGCATAGATATTCAGTTCTTACGCATATATATTCAGCTCTTACGCATATATACTCAGTTCTTACGCATATATATTCAGTTCTTACGCATATATACTCAGTTCTTACACATATATATTCAGTTCTTACACACATATATTCAGTTCTTACGCATACATATTCAGTTCTTACACATATATATTCAGTTCTTATACATATATATACAGTTCTTACACATATATATTCAGTTCTTACACATATATATTCAGTTCTTACGCATATATATTCAGTTCTTACACATATATATTCAGTTCTTACACACATATATTCAGTTCTTACGCATACATATTCAGTTCTTACACATATATATTCAGTTCTTATACATATATATTCAGTTCTTACACATATATATTCAGTTCTTACACATATATATTCACTTCTTACGCATATATGTTCAGTTCTTAAACATATATTCACTTACGCATATATATTCCGTTCTTAAACATATAAATTCAGTTCTTACGCGTATATATTCAGTTCTTACACATATATATTCATTTCTTACGCATATATATTCAGTTCTTATGCATATATATTCAGTTCTTACGAATATATATTCAGTTCATACGCATATATATTCAGTTCTTACGCATATATTTTAAGTTCTTACGCATACATATTCAGTTATTATGCATATATATTCAGTTCTTACGCATACATATTCAGTTATTATGCATATATATTCAGTTCTTACGCATATATATTCAGTTCTTACACATATATATTCAGTTCTTACACATATATATTCATTTCTTACACATATATATTCAGTTCTTACGCATATATATTCAGTTCTTACACATATTTATTCAGTCTTACATATATATTCACTTCTTACGCATATATATTCAGTTCTTACGCATATATGTTCAGTTCAGTTCTTATGCATATATATTCTTACGCATATATATTCAGTTCTAACGCATATATATTCGTTCTTACACATATATTTTCAGTACTTACACATACATATTCAGTTCTTACACATATATATTCAGTTCTAACGCATATATATTCAGTTCTTACGCATATATAGTCAGTTCTTACACATATATATTCAGTTCTTACACATATATATTCAGTTCTTACACATATATATTCAGTTCTAACGCATATATATTCAGTTCTTACGCATATATATTCAGTTCTTACGGATATATATTCAGTTCTTACACATATATATTCAGTTCTTACACATATATATTCAGTTCTTACACATATATATTCAGTTCTTACACATATATATTCAGTTCTTACACATATATATTCAGTTCTTACACTTATATATTCAGTTCTTACGCATATATATTCAGTTTTTATGCATATATATTCAGTTCTTACACATATACATTCAGTTCTTACACATATATATTCAGTTCTTACACATATATATTCAGTTCTTACACATATATATTCAGTTTTTACACAAATATATTCAGTTCTTACACATATATATGCACTTCTTACGCATATATATTCAGTTCTTACGCATATATGTTCAGTTCTTAAACATATATTCAGTTCCTACGCATATATAATCAGTTCTTACACATATATATTCAGTTCTTACGCATATATATTCAGTTCTTACACATATATAGTCAGTTCTTACGCATATATATTCAGTTCTTATGCATATATATTCAGTTCTTACGAATATATATTCAGTTCTTACGCATATATATTCAGTTCTTACACATATATATTCAGTTCTTAAACATATATCTTCAGTTCTTACGCATATATATTCAGTTCTTACACATATATATTCAGTTATTATGCATATATATTCAGTTCTTACGCATATATATTCAGTTATAACGCATATATATTCAGTTCTTACACATATATATTCAATTCTTACACATATATATTCACTTCTTACATATATATATTCAGTTCTTACACATATATATTCAGTTCTTACACATATATATTCAGTACTTACACATATATATTCAGTTCTTACACATATATATTCAGTTCTTACGCATATATATTCAGTTCTTACACATATATATTCACTTCTTACGCATATATATTCAGCTCTTACACATATATATTCAGCTCTTACGCATATATATTCAGCTCTTACGTATATATATTCAGTTCTTACACATATATATTCACTTCTTACGCATATATATTCAGCTCTTACACATATATATTCAGATCTTACGCATATATATTCAGTTCTTACACATATATATTCAGCTCTTACGCATATATATTCAGTACTTACACATATATATTCAGCTCTTACACATATATGTTCAGTTCTTACGCATATATATTCCGTTCTTAAACATATATATTCAGTTCTTACACATATATATTCATTTCTTACGCATATATATTCAGTTCTTATGCATATATATTCAGTTCTTACACATATATATTCAGTTCGTACACATATATATTCAGCCCATACGCATAAATATTTAGCTCTTACGCATATATATTCAGCTCTTACGCATATATATTCAGTTCTAACGCATATATATATAGTTCTTACGCATATATATTCAGCTCTTACGCATATATACTCAGTTCTTACGCATATATATTCAGTTCTTACGCATATATACTCAGTTCTTACACATATATATTCAGTTCTTACACACATATATTCAGTTCTTACGCATACATATTCAGTTCTTACACATACATATTCAGTTCTTACACATATATATTCAGTTCTAACGCATATATATTCAGTTCTTACGCATATATAGTCAGTTCTTACACATATATATTCAGTTCTTACACATATATATTCAGTTCTTACACATATATATTCAGTTCTAACGCATATATATTCAGTTCTTACGCATATATATTCAGTTCTTACGCATATATATTCAGTTCTTACACATATATATTCAGTTCTTACACATATATATTCAGTTCTTACACATATATATTCAGTTCTTACACATATATATTCAGTTCTTACACATATATATTCAGTTCTTACACTTATATATTCAGTTCTTACGCATATATATTCAGTTTTTATGCATATATATTCAGTTCTTACACATATACATTCAGTTCTTACACATATATATTCAGTTCTTACACATATATATTCAGTTCTTACACATATATATTCAGTTTTTACACAAATATATTCAGTTCTTACACATATATATGCACTTCTTACGCATATATATTCAGTTCTTACGCATATATGTTCAGTTCTTAAACATATATTCAGTTCCTACGCATATATAATCAGTTCTTACACATATATATTCAGTTCTTACGCATATATATTCAGTTCTTACACATATATAGTCAGTTCTTACGCATATATATTCAGTTCTTATGCATATATATTCAGTTCTTACGAATATATATTCAGTTCTTACGCATATATATTCAGTTCTTACACATATATATTCAGTTCTTAAACATATATCTTCAGTTCTTACGCATATATATTCAGTTCTTACACATATATATTCAGTTATTATGCATATATATTCAGTTCTTACGCATATATATTCAGTTATAACGCATATATATTCAGTTCTTACACATATATATTCAATTCTTACACATATATATTCACTTCTTACATATATATATTCAGTTCTTACACATATATATTCAGTTCTTACACATATATATTCAGTACTTACACATATATATTCAGTTCTTACACATATATATTCAGTTCTTACGCATATATATTCAGTTCTTACACATATATATTCACTTCTTACGCATATATATTCAGCTCTTACACATATATATTCAGCTCTTACGCATATATATTCAGCTCTTACGTATATATATTCAGTTCTTACACATATATATTCACTTCTTACGCATATATATTCAGCTCTTACACATATATATTCAGCTCTTACGCATATATATTCAGTTCTTACACATATATATTCAGCTCTTACGCATATATATTCAGTACTTACACATATATATTCAGCTCTTACACATATATGTTCAGTTCTTACGCATATATATTCCGTTCTTAAACATATATATTCAGTTCTTACACATATATATTCATTTCTTACGCATATATATTCAGTTCTTATGCATATATATTCAGTTCTTACACATATATATTCAGTTCGTACACATATATATTCAGCCCATACGCATAAATATTTAGCTCTTACGCATATATATTCAGCTCTTACGCATATATATTCAGTTCTAACGCATATATATATAGTTCTTACGCATATATATTCAGCTCTTACGCATATATACTCAGTTCTTACGCATATATATTCAGTTCTTACGCATATATACTCAGTTCTTACACATATATATTCAGTTCTTACACACATATATTCAGTTCTTACGCATACATATTCAGTTCTTACACATATATATTCAGTTCTTACACATATATATTCAGTTCTTACACATATATATTCAGTTCTTACACATATATATTCAGTTCTTACGCATATATATTCAGTTCTTACACATATATATTCAGTTCTTACACATATATATTCAGTTCTTACACATATATATTCAGTTCTTACACATATATATTCAGTTCTTCCACATATATATTCAGTTCTTACACATATATATTCACTTCTTACGCATATATATTCAGTTCTTACGCATATATATTCAGTTCTTACGCATATATATTCAGTTCGGACACATATATATTCAGTTCTTACACATATTTATTCAGTTCTTACACATATATATTCAGTTGTTACGCATATATATTCAGTTCTTATGCATATATATTCAGTTTTTACGCAAACATATTCATTTCTAACGCATATATATTCAGTTCTTACGCATATATATTCAGTTCTTACGCATATATATTCAGTTCTTACACATTTATATTCAATTCTTACACATATATATTCAGTTCTTACACACATATATATTCAGTTCTTACACATATATATTCAGTTCTTACACCTATATATTCACTTCTTACGCATATATATTCAGTTCTTACGCATATATGTTCAGTTCTTAAACATATATTCAGTTCCTACACATATATATTCAGTTCTAACGCATATATATTCAGTTCTTACACATATATATTCACTTCTTACTCATATATATTCAGTTCTTACGCATATATGTACAGTTCTTAAACATATATTCAGTTCCTACGCATATATATTCAGTTCTTACACATATATATTCAGTTCTTACACATATATATTCACTTCTTACACATATATATTTAGTTCTTACACATATATTTTCAGTTCTTACACATATATATTCATTACTTACACATATATATTCAGTTCTTACAAATATATATTAAGTTCTTACGCATATATATTCAGTTCTTACACATATATATTCAGTTCTTACGTATATATATTCAATTCTTACGCATATATATTCAGTTCTGAAACATATATATTCAGTTCTTACACATATATATTCAGTTATTAAACATATATATTCAGTTCTTACACATATATATTCAGTTCTTAAACATATATGTTCAGTTCTTACACATATATGTTCAGTTCTTACGCATATATTTTCAGTTCTTACACATATATATTCAGTTATTATGCATATATATTCAGTTCTTACGCATATATATTCATTTCTTACACATATATATTCAGTTCTTACGCATATATATTATGTTCTTACACATATATATTCAGTTCTTACACATATATATTCACTTCTTACGCATATATATTCAGTTCTTACGCATATATGTTCAGTTCTTATGCATACATATTCTTACGCATATATATTCAGTTCTAACGCGTATATATATAGTTCTTACGCATATATATTCAGTTCTTACACATATATATTCAGTTCTTACGCATATATATTCAGTTCTTATGCATATATATTCAGTTCTTACGAATATATATTCAGTTCTTACGCATATATATTCAGTTCTTACGCATATATATTCAGTTATTATGCATATATATTCAGTTCTTACGCATATATATTCAGTTCTTACACATATATATTCAGTTCTTACACATATATATTCATTTCTTACACATATATATTCAGTTCTTACGCATATATATTCAGTTCTTACACATATATATTCAGTTCTTACACATATATATTGACTTCTTACGCATATATATTCAGTTCTTAGGCATATATGTTCAGTTCTTATGCATATATATTCTTACGCATATATATTCAGTTCTAACGCATATATATTCAGTTCTTATGCATATATATTCAGTTCTTAAGCATATATATTCAGTTCTTACACATATATATTCAGTACTTACACATATATATTCAGTTCTTACACATATATCTTCAGTTCTTAAACATATATCTTCAGTTCTTACACATATATATTCAGTTCTTACACATATATATTCAGTTCTTACACATATATATTCAGTTCTTACGCATATATATTCAGTTCTTACACATATATATTCACTTCTTACGCATATATATTCAGCCTATACGCATAAATATTTAGCTCTGGCGCATATATATTCAGCTCTTACGCATATATGTTCAGTTCTAACGCATATATATTCAGTTCTTACGCATATATATTCAGTTCTTACGCATATATATTCAGTTGTTACACATATAAATTCAATTCTTACACATATATATTCAGTACTTACACATATATATTCATTTCTTACACGTATATATTCAGTTCTTACGCATATATATTCAGTTCTTACACATATATATTCAGTTCTTACGCATATATATTCAGTTCTTACGCATATATATTCAGTTCGGACACATATATATTCAGTTCATACACATATTTATTCAGTTCTTACACATATATATTCAGTTGTTACGCATATATATTCAGTTCTTATGCATATATATTCAGTTTTTACGCATACATATTCATTTCTAACGCATATATATTCAGTTCTTACGCATATATATTCAGTTCTTACGCATATATATTCAGTTCTTACACATTTATATTCAATTCTTACACATATATATTCAGTTCTTACACACATATATATTCAGTTCTTACACATATATATTCAGTTCTTACACCTATATATTCACTTCTTACGCATATATGTTCAGTTCTTAAACATATATTCAGTTCCTACACATATATATTCAGTTCTTACACATATATATTCAGTTCTAACGCATATATATTCAGTTCTTACACATATATATTCACTTCTTACGCATATATATTCAGTTCTTACGCATATATGTATAGTTCTTAAACATATATTCAGTTCCTACGCATATATATTCAGTTCTTACACATATATATTCAGTTCTTACACATATATATTCACTTCTTACACATATATATTCAGTTCTTACACATATATTTTCAGTTCTTACACATATATATTCATTACTTACACATATATATTCAGTTCTTACAAATATATATTAAGTTCTTACAAATATATATTCAGTTCTTACACATATATATTCAGTTCTTACGTATATATATTCAATTCTTACGCATATATATTCAGTTCTGAAACATATATATTCAGTTCTTACACATATATATTCAGTTATTAAACATATATATTCAGTTCTTACGCATATATATTCAGTTCTTACGCATATATATTTAGTTCTTACGCATATATATTCAGTTCTTATGCATATATATTCGGTTCTTACGAATATATATTCAGTTCTTACGCATATATATTCAGTTCTTACGCATATGTATTCAGTTATTATGCATATATATTCAGTACTTACGCATATATATTCAGTTCTTACACATATATATTCAGTTCTTTCACATATATATTCATTTCTTACACATATATATTCAGTTCTTACGCATATATATTCAGTTCTTACACATATATATTCAGTTCTTACACATATATATATTCAGTTCTTATGCATATATATTCAGTTTTTACACATATATATTCATTTCTTACTCATATATATTCAGTTCTTACGCATATATGTTCAGTTCTTAAACATATATTCAGTTCCTACGCATATATATTCAGTTCTTACACATATATATTCAGTTCTTACGCATATATATTCACTTCTTACACATATATATTCAGTTCTTACACATATATTTTCAGTTCTTACACATATATATTCAGTTCTTACGCATATATATTCAGTTCTTATGCATATATATTCAGTTTTTACGCATATATATTCAGTTATAACGCATATATATTCAGTTCTTACGCATATATATTCAGTTCTTACGCATATATGTTCAGTTCTTATGCATATATATTCTTACGCATATATATTCAGTTCTAACGCATATATATTCAGTTCTTATGCATATATATTCAGTTCTAACGCATATATATTCAGTTCTTACACATATATATTCAGTACTTACATATATATATTCAGTTCTTACACATATATATTCAGTTCTTAAACATATATATTCAGTTCTTACACATATATATTCAGTTCTTACACATATATATTCAGTTCTTACGCATATATATTCAGTTCTTACACATATATATTCACTTCTTACGCATATATATTCAGCCCATACGCATAAATATTTAGCTCTTACGCATATATATTCAGCTCTTACGCATATATATTCAGTTCTAACGCATATATATTTAGTTCTTACGCATATATACTCAGTTCTTACGCTTATATATTCAGTTCTTACGCATATATATTCAGTTCTTACACATATATTTTCAGTTGTTACACATATATTTTCAGTTCTTACACATATATATTCAGTTCTTACGCATATATATTCATCTCTTACACATATATATTCAGTTCTTACGCATATATTTTCAGTTCTTACGCATATATATTATGTTCTTACACATATATATTCAGTTCTTACACATATGTATTCACTTCTTACGCATATATATTCAGTTCTTACGGATATATGTTCAGTTCTTATGCATACATATTCTTACGCATATATATTCAGTTCTAACGGGTATATATTTAGTTCTTACGCATATATATTCAGTTCTTACACATATATATTCAGTTCTTACGCATATATATTCAGTTCTTATGCATATATATTCAGTTCTTACGAATATATATTCAGGTATTACGCATATATATTCAGTTCTTACTCATATATGTTCAGTTATTATGCATATATATTCAGTTCTTACACATATATATTCAGTTCTTACACATATATATTTAGTTCTTACACATATATATTCATTTCTTACACATATATATTCAGTTCTTACGCATATATATTCAGTTCTTAAACATATATATTCAGTTCTTACACATATATATTGACTTCCTACACATATATATTCAGATCTTACACATATATATTCAGTTCTTACTCATATATATTCAGTTCTTACACATATATATTCACTTCTTATGCATATATATTCGTACGCATATATATTCAGTTCTAACGCATATATATTCAGTTCTTATGCATATATATTCAGTTCTTAAGCATATATATTCCGTTTTTACACATATATATTCAGTACTTACACATATATATTCAGTTCTTACACATATATATTAAGTTCTTAAACATATATCTTCAGTTTTTACACATATATATTCAGTTCTTACACATATATATTTAGTTCTTACACATATATATTCAGTTCTTATGCATATATATTCAGTTCTTGCACATATATATTCACTTCTTACGCATATATATTCAGCCCATACGCATAAATATTTAGCTCTTTCTCATATATATTCAGCTCTTACGCATATATTATCAGTTCCAACGCATATATATTCAGTTCTTACGCATATATATTCAGTTCTAACGCATATATATTCAGTTCTTACTCATATATATTCAATTCTTACACATATATATTCATTTCTTACACATATATATTCATTTTTTACACATATATATTCAGTTCTTACGCATATATATTCAGTTCTTACACATATATAGTCACTTCTTACGCATACATATTCAGTTCTTACGCATATATATTCAGTTCTTACACATATATATTCAGGTCTTACACATAAATATTCAGTTCTTACACATATATATTCAGTTCTTACACATATATATTCAGTTCTTACACATATATATTCAGTTCTTACACATATATATTCACTTCTTACGCATATATATTCAGTTCTTACGCATATATGTTCAGTTCTTAAACATATATTCAGTTCCTACACATATATATTCAGTACTTACACATATATATTCAGTTCTTACGCATATATATTCAGTTCTTACACATATATATTCACTTCTTACGCATATATATTCAGTTCTTACGCATATATGTTCAGTTCTTTAACATATATTCAGTTCCTACGCATATATATTCAGTTCTTACACATATATATTCAGTTCTTACGCATATATATTCACTTCTTACACATATATATTCAGTTCTTACCCATATATTTTCAGTTCTTACACATATATATTCATTACTTACACATATACATTCAGTTCTTACAAATATATATTAAGTTCTTAGGCATATATATTCAGTTCTTACACATATATATTCAGTTCTT
>JAWPHD010026386.1:0-13241 GCA_037043455.1 Cyrtodaria siliqua | reverse complement strand
GTATATTGAAGTCTTGTTGGTTAAAGGTAAACTGACATCGACATGTCCTGAACTGCCTTCTGTCTTGGCGATTCGCCCAATACGATGTTATCTATTTTAAAACTTGTTGTATACCGTATATGCCTAGTAATACTGCTATTGAGAACTACTTTATACATTTAACTATAATGAGTATCGTAGCTTAATTGATCATGTGACATATTGTAGAAATGCATGACAGTGAAATCTAATCTTTCGAAAATGTAATGTACACCTAACTGCTGTGTATGATAACGATAACAAGCATGTTGAATGTTGAATGTATAATGGACTGTCCTTTCTTTAATTTTAGACCATTCCATTTATGTTACAAAGGGGTGTTTTGAAGAAATGACTGATGAGCAGCCAGACATTGTAATGATCAGCCTGCGAGTTACTTGCTGGCTGATCTGGATTTACAATGGACGCAAAGGCTATTGTAGTCGACCTTAGTAGGCTAAGGGTTAAATTATACATTTCACAACATTCACAAATTGTTTTCACACTGCCTATACCAGATAGTAGAAATGTAATGGACACATTATACACTGATATTCTGAAGTGGCATGGATTTCCAGGGCGTAACTGCCTACACGCAATACGCATGTGCGTATACTTTTTTCGCCAGTCGTGAAAAAATATAAATATGTGTGGATAAAAGACAGGATTTTTTTCTCTAGAAAGCGCTAGACTGCACCATATTAAACCATTCGTGTCCAAAGACACAGACCCCATAAGATCGGTTCATGCCTTCAGCCGCAATTATAACTTCCACGGGTATAATTTATGAAAACCATCAAATGGTTGCACCCTTGAATTTATTATTTTTAATACATTTTTTTTATAATTTAATGCTAGTATATAACGAGAAGAAAGGTCAATGTGTCTATGTATACATTGACCATCTTAAGTTTAACTGGTCCTTTGGAATCATCAATCCCAATTTTTGTGGCTTTTAAAGTAGAACACCGCTTAAGCCTGTGCTGGGGTGTGTGAAAGAATTGAATTGAATTAGATTTTATAGTCGCACCAACAGCTAAGGTCATTTGGCGACTTTCCAGCTTCCATTGGTGGAGGAAGACCCCAGGTGCCCCTCCGGGCAATTATCGTGCACAGGCGGGCACCTGGGTAGAACCACCGACGTTCCGCAAGCCAGCTGGATAGCTTCCTCACATAAAGATTCCTAGGCCCCTGAGGGATCGAACCTACAGCGGTGAGGGGCATGTGATTTCAAGTCAGAGACGTTAACCACTCGGCCACGGACGCCCCCGGGTGTGTGAAAGATGTTGAAAATTATATTAAATACCTCTCATGAACATGTACTCAAAAAAAAATAATAAAATAAAAAATAAAAAAGAGTCTGCTACTTTTCTCTTTTGTTTGTGGTTTTTTGCTTCCAAGGGATCACCTTTTCATTATTTATTAAAACAATATGGTAATGAACTTATATATACAAGTATTATAAAACTGTATCTTTCATAATAAACAAGACACTACATGATTGTGATATATATATTGACTTAAGTTTAATATCATATGCTAATGAACTTATGAATATAATCATCAGTTTAATGTCAACAAGTCAAATACAGATTGATGATATATATGCTACCATTCAGTGATTATCAATTAGGTTTTACATCCTCCTCATCACATGAGAGGTTATAATACACTGTGACAGGTTATACACTGTGACAGGTGACTGACACAATAATGTCATGTCAAAATGACTGCAACTCAAAGTGAATTGCAACATAGTTTCTAGCCCTCTCACTATTGTTTGCAACTCTGTGTGTGCGAGTGTGACAGACAGAGGTCTTTGTAACCTTTTGATCTGAGTATGTCAATGTACATCTATGTATGTCAATGTACATGTATGTATGTCAATGTACATCTATGTATGGGGTTTAATGTCACCTTGAATAATCGTTCAGTCATATCCTGATTGTGAGCTCAATGCTCCACTTTATAGTGCTGCCACACTGGAATACCATGCTGTGGACACATGCCATGATGCGGTGCTGCCACACTGGAATACCATGCTGTGGACACATGCCATGATGCGGTGCTGCCACACTGGAATACCATGCTGTGGACACATGCCATGATGCCGTGCTGCCACACTGGAATACCATGCTGTGGACACATGCCATGATGCCGTGCTGCCACACTGGAATACCATGCTGTGGACACATTCCATGATGCGGTGCTGCCACACTGGAATACCATGCTGTGGACACATGCCCTGATGCGGTGTGAATTTGTAGCAGTGAGCTCAAAGCTCAACTTTATAGTGCTGCCACAACAGAATCTGGTCGGGGACTGACCCCACAACCTCCCACATGTGAAGCAAACACTCTACCACAAAGCCACTGTTGCTGTGCCATTAATCCGAGAGCACGGGGACAGAGGTTTAAACCTAGACATGACATTATACAGAATACAGCAATGGGAGGAGTCAATCCCCTGGATACAATGACGCATATTACTAATTCAATCTGCAACAAATGCGACAACCTGTGTTATTCTCAGATATTTATATATAAACATAATAATTATACATATGGCATGAGAAAGGGAAGTGGATTCAGGGATAGGGGAAAGAGAGAAGGAAAGTTCAGGAGGACATGGGAGCTGGAGATGGTTATAAATTTGTGGGGCACCACGCAAAAAAGGGCAATGGGCAGTGAGATGAGAGAAGTTAAAAAGAGATATATGGTGCCCATACTCAACCCGTATACTAAATATGTAGTTGGCAAAATTAAAATGGCTGCCATTATATTTAAACATTTTCAAATCAAATTCTAAGCATGCAAAATTTGAAAGTATACCTTCATGGCAGACAGCCCAAATTTAAAGTTTAAAATGCTGTCATGCAACACACAAACCAAATAATTTTTTTCGCTAATTCTGAAAGAAGCGGTGATGTTTTTTGTTGTTTACAAGTGTTTTCCAGGAGCGGATTCAGGTGGGGGCGCACATGAGGCGCTTGTTCTGACCCCCGAAAATGTGAACAATCATATGTGAAAAGCATTTTTTGCTGTAGGTTTTTTTCATTGACGCGCAGTTTTTTAAAAGTTGTGCCCGACCTAAAACTGAGATTGTGAAAATGAATTATTTGGTGTTTTGGTTGTCATTTGTTTTTTAAAAAGGTGCGCCCCCTCAAATCTCAAATTGTGTATCCGCCTCTTGATTCTATCTTAAACAACAAATCTATTAGACAATCTGCACAACATAGCTATGTGGCACCCAGAAACGCCCCTAACAACAGTTAAGGCACTCGCAACTAAAGTACACTGCGAAGTTTGACCTTAAGCTAAAACAGTAAGACGTTTTGGATCAATAGCATCCTGCCAGTGCTATATCAAACCAATCCGTCTGTGCAATTTCACATACTTAATCTGCTCTCACAAATCTACTGTTAAGAGGTCTGCATAGTTTCACACAAACCATCTCTGATAAAATAATATAAATATAGAAATACAATTATTATGTTATATAATGTATATTATATGTTATATAACAGTATATGTTTGTGAAATTGGCAACAAGCCTAAGTTATCAGGCTGTAGGTGTAGGGCCCTAACTGAAATGATAATTGGCTAGTTCTTTATTACCTTACAAACACATCTTCTAGCATCTTCACTGAAATTCCTTTTGTATTTGCAAAGGTGTATATCATTTATTTGAAAATAAAACCTCGAGGGTTCAGTGCAAACCTACTGTAACTACATATGAATAAAGAAGGAGATACAATAGTTCTGCACGGAACCCTCACCCTGTCAGAATAAATGGTGTACTCTAACTACCAGTTATTGGAAGTTAGACTATGGCAGACAGCCGAAATGGACATACAAAAAAAATAGTATGGTCTCAAGCTGTTTGCTACGCCCATCTTGATGTAAGGTTATCTTTTACATTTTATGGGATTTAATGCATGCACCAGGAAGTGGATCACAGCAGTAAGTTCCATAAAATTGCAATGATAATCGGCTTACAGGTAAGTCTGTCATCAATGTAAAATATGTGCAATATCTCACATTATTATATAACCTATAAATAGACGCGTTTTCATTGGCTAAAAAGTAATTTTTTAGAAAAAATATCAAGTGATATTGACCTGTTTTTTTGATATTGACCTGTTTTTTTGATATTGACCTGTTTTATATAATTGTTTTTTTGATATTGACCTGTTTTATATAATTGTAAATTGAGGGTTATATAATAAAACAGTTATGGACTTTTCAGCTGTTATACATGATGTTGATATGTACCAAAAAATCATTATTGACCTCGGCTATCGCCTCGGTCAATAATGATTTTTTTGGTGCATATCACATCATGTATAACAGCTGAAAAGTCCATAATTGTATAATATCTCACAAAAGTAAAAGGCAGCTATTGTATCAGACTTATTTTTCAGTTTTTTAATTGAATGGAGGGATTTCATTAGCTAAAGGATTTGATTTTATTTTTCATGACACATGTTTATAGCTAGCATTTAAGTATTAGTTACCGGTATAGTGTTTATTAAGTGGAATTTCAACAAAACAGAAACCCAAATGTAGCGACCGTAAGCCGCAAATGTTGTGTTTTTAAACAACACTAACTTAGTGATTAACCTACTTCTCAACAATTCAATGAATGATGGCATTGATATGCAAACAACCATTCCTGCGAATGCAGTGTACGATTGTATTATGACGCATGCACAATATGCATTGAACACTAAATAAAATATGATCGCACTTAATAAAACAAGAGACATAACCTGAGTTTTAATGAAATAAGATTTTAAAACCTAGTTGATAATATTCTCATTGGATTGAAAATTAGACTAAACTCTAACAGACCTTCGAAAGAAAAATAATAAACTGCATTAACTCTCAATGGCACCAAAATGTAATGTGTTGGTTGTGAATTACAGTATGCATCTACAACATTGGTTATACCACAAACACATGTGTACATATGCTCCACCAAGATATTTAAAATCAAGACTGAAGAGTATATATTTAGCTGGGAAAAGAAGTAATCAATAGTGCACACTAGAGAAAACCCAACCTACATTTCTATATTATCACAGTTTGCACCACTGTTATCAAGCTGGGAGAGTGTTTATCAACACCACATATCAACACAACATCAATGCTGCATATCAACACAACATCAATGCTGAAATAAAGTTACACAAACCAGGTGAATGGGCAGTTTAATTTAAAAAGCAAACTGCTGACAAGACAAAATCTGAAATAGCCGACAACAATTTTTTTAAATGGTGAAGGTCAAATCCTGGTAGATGAAAAGGAATCTGCCTTGCTAAGATTCTTATGGTTCTTTAACATGCTCGGAGGACCTCCGATACTTAGGACAGCCCGTCCCCATCTGACGAACAAGGAAATGTGCCTTGTCCAAGAACACACCGATGAAACATTGGGTTATTATACCCAAGGCCGATGAAACTTTGGGTTATTATACCCAAGGCCGATGAAACATTGGGTTATTATACTCAAGGCCGATGAAACATTGGGTTATTTATACCCAAGGCCGATGAAACATTGGGTTATCTATACCCAAGGCCGATGAAACTTTGGGTTATTATACCCAAGGCCGATGAAACATTGGGTTATTTATACCCAAGGCCGATGAAACATTGGGTTATTTATACCCAAGGCCGATGAAACATTGGGTTATTTATACCCAAGGCCGATGAAACTTTGGGTTATTATACCCAAGGCCGATGAAACATTGGGTTATTTATACCCAAGGCCGATGAAACATTGGGTTATTTATACCCAAGGCCTACCCAAGGCCGATGAAACTTTGGGTTATTATACCCAAGGCCGATGAAACATTGGGTTATTTATACCCAAGGCCGATGAAACATTGGGTTATTTATACCCAAGGCCGATGAAACTTTGGGTTATTATACCCAAGGCCGATGAAACATTGGGTTATTTATACCCAAGGCCGATGAAACATTGGGTTATTTATACCCAAGGCCGATGAAACTTTGGGTTATTATACCCAAGGCCGATGAAACTTTGGGTTATTATACCCAAGGTCGATGAAACATTGGGTTATTTATACCCAAGGCCGATGAAACATTGGGTTATTATACTCAAGGCCGATGAAACTTTGGGTTATTATACCCAAGGCTGATGAAACATTGGGTTATTATACCCAAGGCCGATGAAACTTTGGGTTATTATACCCAAAGTCGATGAAACTTTGGGTTATTATACCCAAGGCCGATGAAACATTGGGTTATTATACTCGAGTCTAGCATACACTAGTCCCTGTACTTTTATATACAATATCTATTTTGTATTCTCAAATTGATTTCTTGAAACGATATAAACTGTGGATTTTTTACCTTTCTGTAATTTGGAATATTTCACCAGATTAATTAATGTTTTCTAAATCTGATGTAATTCAATGTAACCAATAGAATGAAAGAAACAGGAAGACCTATTATGAATGGGAGGAAAAAAATGACATGCTGCATTGTCAACATCACAATATGAATCATGACTGAGAAACTAAAATATCAGATTTCCACAATGACAGTATGTTCTGTATTTCAACAAATACATTGTATACACCATAATTATAAATGTATAGCTGTACAACTTAATATAAGCTTTGTTTAAACAGATAAAAGACAATTTCTACCATATAATCCTTAATTATAATAAATGCCCCTGCGGGCATAACATTTTTGAAAAGGTGGGCCTTTATTTGAGGCCAAAAATACATAATTTAACTTGGACAATTTTTTTAATTTTTTCTTTGCCAAGAAAACCAAAGTCTGCATGTCAATCAATGAATGCTTCGGATTTTAAGTTTTCTAGTATTTTGTATGTTCCATTGTGAATGAAACAGATTAACTTGCACCTTTTGGTAATTTAAAAAAAAAAATTCTGAAAAAAAGTGGGGTGGGGCATTTATTAGGGAAGGTGCATTTATTAGGATTATACAGTACAGCAAATAGCACCATCAGGTCACTATACTGATATATATATATACCAAATTTCTTAAGGGTTTAGTTCAAACTTATTTATCTTACATCGATTGTAACGAAAGCTCTCTGAACTTATTTTAATCACACTCAATGACTTCCTGGTAGAACCATGCAGTACTAAGCATTTAATGCAGATTTTAAGTATCTTGCCCAGGGACACAACACACATGGTAATGGCCGGGATTGAAGTCAAGACCCTTTGATCCTGGGTCCGCCACTAGATCACAGCGCTCCACACCATAAGGATTTATCGAATGGTTTCTTCAAGTTATGATTATGGAAACAACTAATTTCAACTTGACTATCCTGTTTGTATAAAAATGCACAAAACAAGGATCTATGCTTAGGCCAAACAAAAAAATACCTGTGTTTCCGGTGGCCCGACCGACCCTATTTTTAAGAGGCCGACTCTAAAACTTTTAATGAAAAAAAAATAATTTTTTTTATTTGTTCTGAACAATGATTTATAAGATAAGATAAGAGACTTTATTTAAAGAGGGTGACATATTTAATGATTTATCACAATATATCGAGGTAAATTGACATCACAGAGCAACTTTCAGCTGTATCATCAACTTGTATGGGGTTTATGAGATAAATACATGTAGAATCTCACAATATCATGCTCCAAAAAAACACTAGAAAACTACCTAGCGACCCTATTTTTTTACAGCATGCAATAGGAAACACACCTATTTTTTAATTTGGCCTTATCAGAGAGTTCTATACATTTATATAGCCAAAGAATAAGGCCAGGAAACAAATATTTCAACTATTTAGAATATTGTCTCTACAGGAATGACAAAAATATTAGAAGGTTCTATTTAGCCAAGGAACATATGTACAAAGTGTCATAAAATACTTCAAAGGGTCTTCAAGCTGTGCTACTACTGAAACATATTTTGACAAATTTACTGTCGTGTTTTCATGCAGACATGCGAAAGGCAAATTTCAAAAGGATGATCAGTATTTAAATTACCAGTATGCTTTAGAAAGAAAAAACAACAGAATTTATGAATGAATTCATGGTGTGTGTGCTGTCATGGTGTAATAACAACCCTTTACATAACACCATAGTCCATATCAGGTTGGAATGGCAATAGTGATGAGCAAAAAATTGATAAATTATTTATTCACCTTTGAGTTTTTTATAAAATGATGCATACAAATCTGATTTATTTAAACAATTACCTTAGACAGATGCTTTGATTTTGTCATTAGGATGGATCGACTGACAATTTTGTAGATAATTAAATCACTGAATAATGGACATCGACTCACATGACAATTTTGTAGATAAAACACTGAATAATGGACATTGACTCACATGACAATTTTGTAGATAAAACACTGAATAATGGACATCAACTCACATGACCATTGTAGATAAAACACTGAATAATGGATATCGACTCACATGACCATTGTAGATAAAACACTGAATAATGGACATCGACTCACATGACCATTGTAGATAAAACACTGATTAATGGACATCGATTCACATGACCATTTTGTAGATAAAACACTGAATAATGGACATCGACTCACATGACCATTTTCTAGATAAAACACTGAATAATGGACATTGACTCACATGACCATTGTAGATAAAACACTGAATAATGGACATCGACTAACATGACCATTGTAGATAAAACACTGAATAATGGACATCGGCTCACATGACCATTTTGTAGATAAAACACTGAATAATGGACATCGACTCACATGACCATTGTAGATAAAACACTGAATAATGGACATTGACTCACATGACCATTGTAGATAAAACACTGAATAATGGACATCGACTCACATGACCATTTTGTAGATAAAACACTGAATAATGGACATCGACTCACATGACCACTGAATAATGGACATCGACTCACATGACCATTGTAGATAAAACACTGAATAATGGACATCGACTCACATGACCATTTTGTAGATAAAACACTGAATAATGGACATCGACTCACATGACCATTGTAGATAAAACACTGAATAATGGACATCGACTCACATGACAATTGTGTAGATAAAACAATGAATAATGGACATCGACTCACATGACCATTTTGTAGATAAAACACTGAATAATGGACATCGACTCACATGACCATTGTAGATAAAACACTGAATAATGGACATCGACTCACATGACCATTGTAGATAAAACACTGAATAATGGACATCGACTCACATGACCATTTTGTAGATAAAACACTGAATAATGGACATCGACTCACATGACCATTTTGTAGATAAAACACTGAATAATGGACATCGACTCACATGACCATTGTAGATAAAACACTGAATAATGGACATCGACTCACATGACCATTGTAGATAAAACACTGAATAATGGACATTGACTCACATGACCATTTTGTAGATAAAACACTGAATAATGGACATCGACTCACATGACCATTGTAGATAAAACACTGAATAATGGACATAGACTCACATGACCATTTTGTAGATAAAACACTGAATAATGGACATCGACTCACAAGACCATTGTAGATAAAACACTGAATAATGGACATCGACTCACATGACCATTTTGCAGATAAAACACTGAATAATGGACATCGACTCACATGACAAATGTAGATAAAACACTGAATAATGGACATCGACTCGCATGACCATTTTGTAGATAAAACCCTGAATAATGGACATTGACTTACATGACAATTGTGTAGATAAAACACTGAATAATGGACATTGACTCACATGACAATTGTAGATAAAACACTAAATAATGGACATCGACTCACATGACCATTGTAGATAAAACAATGAATAATGGACATCGACTCACATGACCATTGTGTGATAAAACACTGAATAATGGACATCGATTCACATAACCATTTTGTAGATAAAACACTGAATAATGGACATCGACTCACATGACCATTGTAGATAAAACACTGAATAATGGACATCGACTCAAATGACCATTTTGTAGATAAAACACTGAATAATTGACATCGACTCACATGACCATTGTAGATAAAACACTGAATAATGGACATCGACTCACATGACCATTGTAGATAAAACACTGAATAATGGACATCGACTCACATGACCATTTTGTAGATAAAACACTGAATAATGGACATCGACTCACATGACCATTGTAGATAAAACACTGAATAATGGACATCGACTCGAATGACCATTTTGTAGATAAAACACTAAATAATGGACATCGACTCACATGACCATTGTAGATAAAACACTGAATAATGGACATCGACTCACATGACCATTGTAGATAAAACACTGAATAATGGACATCGACTCACATGACCATTTTGTAGATAAAACACTGAATAATGGACATCGACTCACATGACCATTTTGTAGATAAAACACTGAATAATGGACATCGACTCACAAGACCATTGTAGATAAAACACTGAATAATGAACATTGACTCACATGACCATTGTAGATAAAACACTGAATAATGGACATCGACTAACATGACAATTGTGTAGATAAACAATGAATAATGGACATCGACTCACATGACCATTTTGTAGATAAAACACTGAATAATGGACATCAACTCACATGACCATTGTAGATAAAACACAGAATAATGGATATCGACTCGCATGACCATTGTAGATAAAACACTGAATAATGAACATTGACTCACATGACCATTGTAGATAAAACACTGAATAATGGACATCGACTCACATGACCATTTTGTAGATAAAACACTGAATAATGGACATCGACTCACATGACCATTGTAGATAAAACACTGAATAATGGACATCGACTCGCATGACCATTGTAGATAAAACACTGAATAATGAACATTGACTCACATGACCATTGTAGATAAAACACTGAATAATGAACATTGACTCACATGACCATTGTAGATAAAACACTGAATAATGGACATCGACTCACAAGACCATTTTGTAGATAAAACACTGAATAATGGACATCGACTCACATGACCATTGTAGATAAAACACTGAATAATGGACATCGACTCACATGACCATTGTAGATAAAACACTAAATAATGGACATCGACTCACATGACCATTGTAGATAAAACACTGAATAATGGACATCGACTCATATGACCATTTTGTAGATAAAACACTGAATAATGGACATCGACTCACATGACAATTGTGATGATAAAACAATGAATCATGCACATCGACTCAGATGACAATTGTGTAGATAAAACACTGAATAATGGACATCGACTCACATGACCATTGTATATAAAACACTGAATAATGGACATTGACTCACATGACCATTTTGTAGATAAAACACTGAATAATGGACATCGACTCACATGACCATTGTAGATAAACACTGAATAATGGACATCGACTCACATGACCATTGTAGATAAACACTGAATAATGGACATCGACTCACATGACCATTTTGTAGATAAAACAGTGAATAATGGACATCGACTCACATGACCATTTTGTAGATAAAACACTGAATAATGGACATCGACTCACATGACCATTGTAGATAAACACTGAATAATGGACATCGACTCACATGACCATTTTGTAGATAAAACACTGAATAATGGACATCGACTCACATGACCATTGTAGATAAAACACTGAATAATGGACATCGACTCGCATGACCATTGTAGATAAAACACTGAATAATGAACATTGACTCACATGACCATTGTAGATAAAACACTGAATAATGAACATTGACTCACATGACCATTGTAGATAAAACACTGAATAATGGACATCGACTCACAAGACCATTTTGTAGATAAAACACTGAATAATGGACATCGACTCACATGACCATTGTAGATAAAACACTGAATAATGGACATCGACTCACATGACCATTGTAGATAAAACACTAAATAATGGACATCGACTCACATGACCATTGTAGATAAAACACTGAATAATGGACATCGACTCATATGACCATTTTGTAGATAAAACACTGAATAATGGACATCGACTCACATGACAATTGTGATGATAAAACAATGAATCATGCACATCGACTCAGATGACAATTGTGTAGATAAAACACTGAATAATGGACATCGACTCACATGACCATTGTATATAAAACACTGAATAATGGACATTGACTCACATGACCATTTTGTAGATAAAACACTGAATAATGGACATCGACTCACATGACCATTGTAGATAAACACTGAATAATGGACATCGACTCACATGACCATTGTAGATAAACACTGAATAATGGACATCGACTCACATGACCATTTTGTAGATAAAACAGTGAATAATGGACATCGACTCACATGACCATTTTGTAGATAAAACACTGAATAATGGACATCGACTCACATGACCATTGTAGATAAACACTGAATAATGGACATCGACTCACATGACCATTTTGTAGATAAAACACTGAATAATGGACATCGACTCACATGACCATTGTAGATAAAACACTGAATAATGGATATCGACTCGCATGACCATTGTAGATAAAACACTGAATAATGAACATTGACTCACATGACCATTGTAGATAAAACACTGAATAATGGACATCGACTCACATGACCATTTTGTAGATAAAACACTGAATAATGGACATCGACTCACATTACCATTGTAGATAAAACACTGAATAATGGACATCGACTCACATGACCATTAGATAAAACACTGAATAATGGACATCGACTCACATGACCATTTTGTAGATAAAACACTGAATAATGGACATCGACTCACATGACCATTTTGTAGATAAAACACTGAATAATGGACATCGACTCACATGACAATTGTGTAGATAAAACACTGAATAATGGACATCGACTCACATGACCATTTTGTAGATAAAACACTGAATAATGGACATCGACTCACATGACAATTGTCAAGATAAAACAATGAATCATGCACATCGACTCACATGACAATTGTGTAGATAAAACACTGAATAATGGACATTGACTCACATGACAATTGTGTAGATAAAACACTGAATAATGGACATCGACTCACATGACCATTGTATATAAAACACCGAATAATGGACATCGACTCACATGACCATTTTGTAGATAAAACACTGAATAATGGACATCGACTCACATGACCATTGTAGATAAAACACTGAATAATGGACATCGATTCAC
>JAWPHD010026385.1:10000-13242 GCA_037043455.1 Cyrtodaria siliqua | reverse complement strand
TGTCTGTCTGGTGTCTGTCTGTCTGGCAGTCTGGCTCTCTGCCTGGCCTGTCTGGGTCTCTGTCAGTCTCTCTGCTTCTCTGTCTGGCTCTCTGTCTGGGTCTCTGTCTGGGTCTCTGTCTGTCTGTCTGGCCTGTCTGGTCTCTGTCTGTCTGTCTGTCTGTCTGTCTGTCTGTCTGTCTGTCTGTCTGTCTGTCTGGCCTGTCTGGTCTCTGTCTGTCTGGTCTGACTGGCCTGTCTGGTCTGTCTGTCTGGTCACTGACTGTCTGTATGTCTGTCTGTCTGGTCACTGTCTGTCTGTATGTCTGTCTGTCTGCCTGTTTGTATGTCTGCGTCTCTGTATGGCTCTCTGTCTGGGTCTCTGTCTGGCTCTCTGTCTGGCCTGTCTGTCTGGTCTCTGTCTGTCTGTCTGTATGTCTGTCTGTCTGTCTGGACGGACGGACGGACGGACGGACGGACGGACGGACGGACGGACGGACAGACAGACAGACAGACAGACAGACAGACAGACAGACGGACAGACATACACACAGACAGACAGACAGACAGACAGACAGACAGACAGACATACAGACAGACCAGAGAGAGAGCCAGGCAGAGACCCAGACAGACAGACTGACAGACAGTCAGACAGCCAGACAGCCAGACAGAGACCCAGACAGACCGACATACTGACAGAGAGCCAGACAGAGACCCAGACAGGCCAAACAGAGAGCGAGACAGAGACCCAGCCAGACAGGCAGACAGACATACAGAGACCAGACAGACAGGTCAGACAGAGACCCACACAGAGATCCAGACAGGCCAGACATACAGACAGAGACCCAGCCAGACAGGCAGACAGACATACAGAGACCAGACAGACAGGTCAGACAGAGACCCAGACAGAGATCCAGAGAGACCAGACAGACAGACAGAGACCAGACAGGCCAGACACACAGATAGACAGAGACCCAGACAGGCCAGGCAGAGAGCCTGCCAGACAGAGAGACAGACAGACAGACAGAAAGACAGACGGACGGACGGACGGATTGACAGACAGCCAGACAGACAGACAGACAGACAGACAGACACACAGATAGACAGTCAGACAGCCAGACAGCCAGACAGATACCCAGACAGACCGCCATACTGACAGAGAGCCAAACAGAGACCCAGACAGGCCAGACAGAGAGCGAGACAGAGACCCAGCCAGTCAGGCAGACAGACATACAGAGACCAGACAGACAGGTCAGACAGAGACCCAGACAGAGATCCAGACAGGCCAGACAGACAGACAGAGACCAGACAGGCCAGTCACACAGACAGACAGAGACCAAGACAAGCCAGGCAGAGAGCCTGCCAGACAGAGAGACAGACAGACAGACAGACAGACAGACAGACGGACGGACGGACGGACGGATTGACGGACAGACAGACAGACAGACAGACAGACAGACATACAGAAAAACAGACAGACAGTCAGATAGACAGACAGACAGGCCAGACAGAGAGCCAGGCAGAGACCTAGACAGACAGACATACAGACAGACAGAGAGCCAGACAGAGACCAAGACATACAGAAAAACAGGCAGAGAGCCAGACGAAGACCCAGACAGGCCTGACAGAGAGCCAGACAGACACCCAGCCAGACAGACAGACAGACAGACATACATACAGACAGAGACCAGACAGACAGGCCAGACAGAGACCCAGACAGAGACCTAGACCCAGACTGGCCTGTCTGTCTGGTCTCTGTCTGTCTGGCAGTCTGGCTCTCTGCCTGGCCTGTCTGGGTCTCTGTCTGTCTCTCTGCGTCTCTGTCTGGGTCTCTGTCTGGGTCTCTGTCTGGGTCTCTGTCTGTCTGTCTGGCCTGTCTGGTCTCTGTCTGTCTGTCTGTCTGTCTGTCTGGCCTGTCTGGTCTCTGTCTGTCTGGTCTGACTGGCCTGTCTGGTCTGTCTGTCTGGTCACTGTCTGTCTGTATGTCTGTCTGTCTGGTCACTGTCTGTCTGTATGTCTGTCTGTCTGCCTGTTTGTATGTCTGCGTCTCTGTATGGCTCTCTGTCTGGGTCTCTGTCTGGCTCTCTGTCTGGCCTGTCTGTCTGGTCTCTGTCTGTCTGTCTCTATGTCTGTCTGTCTGTCTGTCTGTCTGTCTGTCTGTCTGTCTGTCTGTCTGTCTGTCTGTCTGTCTGTCTGTCTGTCTGTCTGTCTGTCTGTCCGTCAATCCGTCCGTCCGTCTGTCTGTCTGTCTGTCTGTCTCTCTGTCTGGCAGGCTCTCTGTCTGGCCTGTCTGGGTCTCTGTCTGTCTGTGTGTCCAGCCTGTCTGGTCTCTGTCTGTATGTCTGGCCTGTCTGGATCTCTGTCTGGGTCTCTGTCTGACCTGTCTGTCTGGTCTCTGTATGTCTGTCTGCCTGTCTGGCTGGGTCTCTGTCTCGCTCTATGTCTGGCCTGTCTGGGTCTCTGTCTGGCTCTCTGTCAGTATGGCGGTCTGTCTGGGTTTCTGTCTGGCTGTCTGACTGTCTGACTGTCTATCTGTGTGTCTGTCTGTTTTTCTGCCTGTCTGTCTGTCTGTCTGTCTTGTCTGTCTGTCTGTCTGTCTGTCTGTCTGTCTGTCTGTCTGTCTGTCTGTATGTCTGTCTGTCTGTCTGTCTGTCTGTCAATCCGTCCGTCAATCCGTCCGTCCGTCTGTCTGTCTGTCTGTCTGTCTGTCTGCCTGACAGACACTCTTCCTGGCCTGTCTGGGTCTCTGTTTGTCTGTCTGTCTGTCTGGCCAGTCTGGTCTATGTCTGTCTGTCTATCTGTCTGTCTGGCCTGTCTGGGTCTCTGTCTGGTTCTCTGTCTGACCTTATTGTCTGGTCTATATCTGTCTGACTCTGTGCCTGATGTTTCTGGGTCTCTGTCTGTCTGTCTGTCTGTCTGTGTGTATGTCTGTCTGTCTGTCGGTCTGTCTTTCGGTCTGCCTGTCTGTCTGTATGTCTGTCTGTCTGTCTGTCTGTTTTGTCTGGTCTCTGTCTGTCTGATCTCTGCCTGTCTGGTATTTGTCTGTCTGTCTTTCTGTCAGGCCTGTCTGTCTGGTTCTGTCTGTCTGTCTGGCCTGTCTAGGTCTCTATCTGGCTATCTGTCTGGCCTGTCTGTCTGTTCTCTGTCTTTCTGTATGTCTGTCTGTCTCTCTGCCTGGCCTGTCTGTGTGTCTGTATGTATGTATGTCAGTCTTGTCTGTCTGGTCTCTGTCTGTCTGTCTGTCTGGCCTGTCTGGGTCTCTGT
>JAWPHD010026385.1:5000-7500 GCA_037043455.1 Cyrtodaria siliqua | reverse complement strand
ACAGACAGACATACAGAAAAACAGACAGACAGTCAGATAGACAGACAGACAGGCCAGACAGAGAGCCAGGCAGAGACCTAGACAGACAGACATACAGACAGACAGAGAGCCAGACAGAGACCAAGACATACAGAAAAACAGGCAGAGAGCCAGACGAAGACCCAGACAGGCCTGACAGAGAGCCAGACAGACACCCAGCCAGACAGACAGACAGACAGACATACATACAGACAGAGACCAGACAGACAGGCCAGACAGAGACCCAGACAGAGACCTAGACCCAGACTGGCCTGTCTGTCTGGTCTCTGTCTGTCTGGCAGTCTGGCTCTCTGCCTGGCCTGTCTGGGTCTCTGTCTGTCTCTCTGCGTCTCTGTCTGGGTCTCTGTCTGGGTCTCTGTCTGGGTCTCTGTCTGTCTGTCTGGCCTGTCTGGTCTCTGTCTGTCTGTCTGTCTGTCTGTCTGGCCTGTCTGGTCTCTGTCTGTCTGGTCTGACTGGCCTGTCTGGTCTGTCTGTCTGGTCACTGTCTGTCTGTATGTCTGTCTGTCTGGTCACTGTCTGTCTGTATGTCTGTCTGTCTGCCTGTTTGTATGTCTGCGTCTCTGTATGGCTCTCTGTCTGGGTCTCTGTCTGGCTCTCTGTCTGGCCTGTCTGTCTGGTCTCTGTCTGTCTGTCTCTATGTCTGTCTGTCTGTCTGTCTGGACGGACGGACGGACGGACGGACGGACGGACGGACGGACGGACGGACGGACGGACGGACGGACGGACGGACGGACGGACAGACAGACAGACAGACAGACAGACAGACAGACAGACAGACAGACATACACACAGACAGACAGACAGACAGACAGACAGACAGACAGACAGACAGACAGACAGACAGACAGACAGACATACAGACAGACAGACAGACAGACATACAGACAGACAGACAGACATACAGATAGACAGACAGCCAGACAGACATACAGACGGTCGGACGGACAGACAGACAGACAGACAGACAGACAGACATACGGACAGACAGACAGTCCAGACAGAAAGCCAGACAGGCCAGACACACAGACAGACGGAGACCAGACAGGCCAGACAGACAGACAGACATACATACAGACAGAGACCCAGACATGCCAGCCAGAGTGCCAGACAGCAAGACAGACAGACAAAGACCAGACAGTCAGGCCAGACAGAGAGCCAGACAGAGACCCAGACAGAGATCCAGACAGAGACCCAGAAAGGCCAGACAGACAGACAGAGACATGGCCAGACAGACAGACAGACAGACAGAGACCCAAACAGACAGACAGACAGAAAGAGACCAGACAGGCCAGACAGACAGACAGACTGACAGAGACGATACAAACAGGCCAGACAGATAGCAAGACAAAGACCCAGCCAGACAGGCCAGACAGACAGACAGAGACCAGACAGACAGGCCAGACAGAGAGCCAGACAGAGAACCAGGCAGGCAAGAGAGATAGAAAGAGAATAGACAGGCCAGTCAGACAGACAGACAGACAGAGACCCAAACAGGCCATGCAGAGAACCTGCCACGTAGACATACAGCCAGGGAGACAGACAGACGGACGGACAGACAGATAGAGACCCTGACAGACAGACAGACAGAGACCAGACAGGCAAGACAGACAGGCAGACATACAGACAGAGAGCCTGACTGCCAGACAGACAGATACCAGACAGACAGGCCAGACAGAGAGCCAGACAGAGAACCAGACAGAGAGCCAGACATGCCAGACAGACAGACAGACAGGGACCCTGACAGACAGACAGACAGAAAGAGACCAGACAGGCCAGACAGACAAACAGACATACAGAGAGAGAGCCAGACAGAGAACCAGACAAGTAAGGCCGAGAGCCAGACTGCCAGAAAGATAGATACCAGACAGACAGGCCAAACAGAGAGCCAGACAGAGAGCCAGACGGAGAGCCAGACAGACAGACAGACAAATAGACACACAGACAGACAGTCAGACAGACAAACAGACAGACAGACAGACCAGAGAGAGAGCCAGACAGAGACCCAGACAGACAGACTGACAGACAGTCAGACAGCCAGACAGCCAGACAGAGATCCAGACAGACCAGACAGAGAGCGAGACAAAGACCCATCCAGACAGGCAGACATACATACAGAGACCAGACAGACAGGTCAGACAAAGACCCAGACAGAGATCCAGACAGACCAGACAGACAGACAGAGACCAGACAGACCAGACAGGCCAGACAGACAGACAGACAGAGAGACAGACAGACAGACAGACAGACAGACAGACAGACAGACAGACAGACAGACAGACAGACAGACAGACAGACAGACAGACAGACAGGCAGACAGACAGACAGACAGACAGACAGACAGACAGACAGACAGACAGACAGACAGACAGACAGACAGACAGACAGACAGACAGACAGACAGACAGACAAGACAGACAGACAGACAGACAGACAGACAGACAGACAGACAGACAGACAGGCA
>JAWPHD010026384.1:0-10000 GCA_037043455.1 Cyrtodaria siliqua | reverse complement strand
AAGTAAGTAAGTAAGTAAGTAAGTAAGTAAGTAAGTAAGAAGTAAGTAAGTAACTAACTAACTAACTAACTAACTAACTAACTAACTAACTAACTAACTAACTAACTAACTAACTAACTAACTAATGAAAAAAAGAAATAAATAATAAAAAACATTATTGACTAATCAACAATAACCGCAGTCAAGTCGATACAAATTTAAGATAAGTAAGATAAGATAAGATAGATAAGATAAGATAAGATAAGATAGATAGATAAGATAAGATAGTAAGTAAGTAAGTAAGTAGTAAGTAAGTAAGTAACTAACTAACTAACTAACTAACTAACTAACTAACTAATGAAAAAAAGAAATAAATAATAAAAAACATTATTGACTAATCAACAATAACCGCAGTCAAGTCGATACAAATTTAAGATAAGATAAGATAAGATAAGATAAGATAGATATAAGATAAGATAGTAAGTAAGTAAGTAAGTAAGTAAGTAAGTAAGTAAGTAAGTAAGTAAATAAATAAGTAACTAACTAACAAATGAAAAAAATAAATAAATAATAAAAAACATTATTGACTAATCAACAATAACCGCCGTCAAGTCGATATATATTTAAGATAAATAAGATAAGATAAGATAAGATAAGATAGTAAGTAAGTAGAGTAAGTAAGTAAGTAAGTAAGTAAGTAAGTAAAAGTAAGTAAGACGTAACGCTAAGGCAGAAAATTAAGTGCCAGCAGCACGGTTAAATGACGGACGGGCAAATCAGCAATAGAAAAAGTTAAGGCTGTTGAGGGACATTTCCCCAAAACACAAAAGTGTTACGGTCACTTAAGAAAATTCAGGACAAAAATACGTACGACAAACATCGACAAATGTTACAAACTTATAAAACAGCCAGATGTATCAACAAAGTGAACAAATTTAAATACGATGACCAACGACAACGTAAAACATACTCAACTGACCTTCTCGACAAGTAAACAATGACCACACATTTTGCTATATGAAAAGTGGGTGGGGTAACAATTTGACATGAAACACTACAATAGGATAATATATACAATCTACTCACATGAAGCATGCAATCAGGATACTCTCTATGTCCTAAACACAGTATTGGTATCATGTTCAGGCATCTTTGTCTTTCCATGTTGACGCTATGAGGCTCCAAGCTGAGATGGTCAAATCGCAAACATAAACTGTTGTGGCAGAGATGAGACACGTCCATTCCCCTAGGAATACTAGGAACACACATCACACACATATACATCACTCTGTGATCTAACATGTTCATCTGAGTATGTCTCCCAGCCAAAACAATCGACTGTCTCCCATATTCTGACACTTTCTGACCACAGATTCGTCTATGAAGTCCCAAATGACGGTTATAAAGCATGCACGGGGTCCGACTAGAAGCAAAGTAGTCTATTTTACACTGCAAAAGCATCAAATACTTATCAAAATCCATATTATGCCTTAGAAATACACTGTTTCACTCTAAAATCAAGATTTCACTTTAAAAAATCCACTCTACCAACAACTTGTCTGTCAAGCTTTTCCCTGATCCAGATGAGGGTTGTTTAACGTCTCACTAGTGAATTAATCAACACTATATAATATATGTAAAAATGGTCACTAGTTGCGAACATACTTTAAAATGTCCATTGGTCTTTAAATCTCCCCTCAATCTGCAAACCTTCCTCTGAAGCTCAGAATATCCACAAAAAATCAAAAGTTGACCAGATTAAATTTGTTTAAATTCCAGTCTTTTTCAGTAACCCTCAAAAATAGCTCCATTTCACTGATAATTCAACTGTATTCCTACCCATTTTCAAATTATCATATCTTCCTCGAAAATCACCCAGTGGCATCCAAACTTGGCAGAAGTCATGAACATGTTCCAATCTTGTCACCTGAAGGCAGAAATAAGAGAATGATTGCACATTTCCAAGTTCAGAGCAAACCCATTAACACAGCCCTAGTTTTTTACGGTGTAAGAATCTACCGTCCTGTCCAAGGGAGGTAATTCTGTAGTGAGACCTTTAACTGCCCAGCTAGCAAAGCATATGGGACCCATATGGGTCCAATGTTGTTTTCCATACGGGCCCAATATGGGCTGCCCACATGGGCCCCATACCAAAAGTGCAACCGGGATTGCAACCGGGATTAACCTGGGTCCCATGTGGGCAGCCCATGTGGGTCAAAGCAGCTAGCAAAGCATATGGGACCCATATAGGGCCCATATAAGTAATCCCACATGGGCGTGCCCGGATATAGCCCATATGGGTCCCATTTACCCTTGCTTTCTGAATGTGGGACCCATATAGGACCCATATGGGTAATCCCACATGGGCGTGCCCGGATATAGCCCTTATGGGTCCCATTTACCCTTGCTTGCTGGGTTACAGCTGACTTTTCCCTATTGTTACACAATGTACTGAATCATTCTTTATCTAATAGCGCTCGGTAGTTGATTAAACTGCAACTTTAAAGGCAATTTTGAAGTTTTATCAAGCATTGAAATTAGCATCTCGATTTTTATATCGGGCATCATTTTGACTTTAAACCTGCTTCCATATATTAATTAAATAACATGTTGAGTTCTGGGTTTTCTTCGTTATTCTATCATAGGTTTAAATATATTATTTGTGCAATATAATCAACATTTGGTAATATGCAAACAATTGTCTTTGAACTTTTCAAAATGCAAGTTATGTAGAAAAACTAAGAGACGCCGCGAGTTTACACAAATCAAGCTCGCCGTTTGTCTCTTTAATATGTATATTGGAGACCAATTCTTCAATAGTTGAAAACTATTTTTTATGCTCCCACCACCAAATGGTGATGGGGCATATAGCGTTAGCCATGGCCGTCCGTTTGTCTGCTTGAATGTCCGCCCGTCCTGAAAAGTGTGTGTGTCTATCTCCTTCCACAGTTTTCAGCCGATTGTTACGAAACTTTACAGGATGCTTACCTATGATTTAAAAATAGCATATTGATGCCGCATGAAACTCGACCCTGTGTTACCGCAGTTACGAACCTCTTTTCGTCATTTTTTACGTCAAAATAATGTGTGGGTCTATCTCCTCCCACACTTTTCAACCGATTGTTTCAAAATTTTACAGGCTGCATACCTATGAAGTCAATATGTGCATATCGATTCTGCGTCAACATCGACAATGTATACCTGAGTGACGGTCCTTTTTGTCAGAGTTTCCGCTGATTTTTTTTCCAGTGGAGTCAACCGTGCCCATGGAATTTCTAGTTATTTATGAGCTGGACTGAGGTAAAATGTTAAAACTCATCTCGTACAGTAGTGTGTGTTCCGAATAAACAATTTAAAAAGCATAGGAGTGTGCCAATTTTCATAAAACGTTAGAGTTCCTGGAAATTTAGATGTTTGAAATGTTAAAACCCGTATATCTTTTAAAATAGTTATCCTATAGTATTGAATTTTACACTGACTGAAAGATCACACATTCAGCTACACTTTTGTCGCTGGGCATACTATGTTTTATACGACAATAAAGAGATTCATAACAGGCAGAAAGAGGACACTGTCGTCCATAGACTAGTTTTCCCTAATAAAACACGATGCTTTAACGTATTATCTCTGAAATAACGTGTGTTTATTGAATGAATTATTGAAGAAATTTGTTTTTATATAATTCAGTATTACTAGTCTGTACGTGTTCATTCTTGTAATGTATAAGATGTGTACGCATGTTTAAACCTGCAGAAAATTAGTTTAGCGCGTACAAGAGTTAACACAGCAGTATATCAATTATGTTTACGCGATACTGTAATGTATTATACAACAAATACAGTGTGTTTTTTCCATTGAATTATTGAAGAAATGTGTCTTTAGATAATTCAGTTTTACATTAAACGAGGCAAGGTTTGAGGTTTGCCTTCATACATTCTAGATCATTATAGGTTATAAAAGAGTGTTTCAGTTTTTCAATGGATCCTCAAGAGTTTATACACGTATACAAAACCCCTCTGTGGATAGCACTTAATCTCACATTTATAAGACAAGCCCTGTAGTATCCCTCTCTGACCAAATATCAGGTGGAATGTTCATTAAGTCGAAGGGAAACTTACGATACGTTCGCACATTCTTGCGAAATATATAAAAAGGCAATGTTGTACATTTCAAGAGTGGATGCGTGACACCCTTTTAAACGAAATAATCATTAAACATTTATTGGACGAATACAGACGCGCCAACTTAATAAAAGCGTGGAGACGTTAATTGATGTTTTTGTCACAAAAATAAAAATGATAAAACAATAAACGACCAATAACCTAAAATAGGAGGTTTGAGACATGTTGGAACATGTATCTCTTCAAAAAGCCATGACATTTGATTTTCTATTTATAGTGATAATGCTGACTAATAAGATTATAGGATTCAAAGACCAATGAAGTGTTTTCGTTTATAACCGACACTTTTTGATAACCTCGAGCTTAGATAAGTCTCATTACTTAGCGAATTGAGAGCAGAATCAAAGACAGTTAAAAATGAAAAAAACTCCGCTGAGAATCATCTCGCTAAAATAACTTTCTTTGATTCTGCTCTCAATTCGCTAAGTAATTAGCAGAAGTGAATATTAACCGAGTCTTTTTACCATTGATTGCGATACTTTAGGCATAATTATATCTTTATGGACTGAGAATTAGAGCTGAAATGCGTTTGTTTATGTTTACTTACCGAGTCGAGACAAATCTTCGTTACGGATGATCATCTCGTGCACCTGCTGATGACGTCGATTACTGGGCTTGAATGACAAACGTATAAAACAGTTTGCAAACAGGATTATATAATGATAAATAATTCATGAATGTATGTTTTACAATATTTTATTTACTTTGTATGCATAATATTTAACATGAAATAAAATGTTTTTAGTAGCTTTGTCTCTGTTTTCTATGCGATATACCACATTACAAACACATTATAAGTTTCCTCATTTTGCTTTCCATTGTATTTAAATGGTTTAGACATCCACGTTTTGTCTGATTATTTAGAGTTCTCAAATATCTACAATGTCAGTGTTACATCAAGCTCTGGTCATATGGAGTTCCAATACATTTTCTAGGGCGTTTACTCCTCCTTTTTGAGTCTATTTTCACTCTTTTGACTGTGTGATTGTCTTTCTGAATTTTCTCCTCATTTCCGATTTAGCGATCTCCAACGCTTGAGCCACGGGTGTCACGAGCTTGACTATAGGCCGTTGAATAGCTTTTCTTCTACTTCTTTCAATCTCCTGTTTATAGCGCGCCGCTGCCCATGATATAACGACCTATATGATCGGGCTGAACGTAACCGTCTCTTAGATCTTTGAAGTGTTGATACCATTTGTCGGGGTCTGGAATATAAGGAATCCATTTCTGTAGTTGGTAATCGTATACTTCTAAGAAACATATTTGTGTCGAATTACAAATGTAATAATTACTTTTCTATTATAACATACTTCTTACATCCTTCTTACGTATGTCAATTCTAATATGATTTAATCTGTTGGTTCTGCTTCATCTTCAGTTTCATCATTATCGGTTCCATCAAACTCTTCATCATTCTCAACTTTCATATCCGTTTTATTAACGTTTACGTCATGATCCGGCCATATGTCGACAAACATACTTTTCCTTAGACGTATGGCTTCTCGGAGAGATTCTGACATACTCATGCCGTGATGTTACCTTAACCTTATTGCGGATCTGAGAACACGTTGTTGAAAAGGATCCTTTTACATCTGATAAAAGTCAGCCAAAAACATCATCAATATCATCATCTGTATCATCATCGTAATCGTCAGATACTCCATTCCCTAGTTTACGGGGAGGACCGACATAATCTACCGAATCCTCCTGGCTTTCTGACATTTCGTCATAGTTTCTTTTAAACTGTTTTCTTATTGATGACATAGCCTCGCGACTATTTGATTCGTTTCCCAGTTCCTGTTGTATACTGCTCATGTCACGCGTTTTACTCGTGTTCAGTACGTTATTTTTGAGACGTTTGTGTTCCGGTGTTGTCGACTTTAAATCAACCACTAGGTTTCCATATGGACGTTTTACGGCCTCTTCGAAAACTTTAAGAAAATGTTTACTATTTAATGGATAGATACGCCGAGCCAATGTCATCATTTGTTGTTTATCTATGGGATTATTGAAAATAACCATGACTGAGTGTTGAGAGATATAGGAAAAAGATTCTGAGTCAAGTAAATGACGGATTTCGATGTTGGGAGCCTTTTGTAAATAGGTCAGCTATTCTTTGATCACACTTTGCGTCAGACATCAAATCGTCCAGCACAATAAGATTACGTTGTTCCACATTGATGAATGGGGGATCATTCAAATGGTTTTGAATCCCTTGTATAAATTCCGTTATCGGTAAGCGTAAGCGTAATACGTCATACGCGGGTTGCCATTGACTATAGCAGAACAAGATTCTCTCTGGATGGGGTTGAATTAAATTGGACTAGAGAAGAGTGCCAGTCCAATATGTCTTTCCACTTCCGCTAGGACCTGACAAAACCATCGAAAAAGGATGTTTAAATTCCATCGTTTCTGTAGAATTCATGAAGACTGACTTTTCTGAAACAAATTTGTCTTCTGTGTTTCGGTTTCTTAAATGTCTGAACATAGAGTCTCTCCTCGGAAACTGTAAGCCACATTCATTGCAGAGAATCATTTTATGAGTAACAATTACCGACATTGAGCGCCTTCTTACGTTGTTGTTGTTGGTGGTGGTGTGGTGGTTGGTTGGTGATGATGGTGGTGGTGGTGATGATGGTGGTGGTAGTTGTGATGGTGGTGGTGGTGATGATGGTGGTGGTGGTGATGGTGGGTTGGTGGTGGGGGTGGGGGGGGGGGGGCGGCAGGGTGATGGTGGTGGTGATGTCGTGGTGGTGGATGGTGGTGGTGGGGTGGTGATGGTGGTGGTGATGGTGGTGACGGTGAAGCAAGATGGGGTGGTGGGTTGGTGGTGACGGTGGTGACGGTGGTGACGGTGAAGCCAGATGGGGTGGTGGGTTGGTGATGGTGGTGTGGTGGTGGTGGTGGTGGTGATGGTTATGGTGGTGGTGGTGATGGTGGTGGTGGTTTGTTTTTTGAAAATCTATTTTTAGCCATGGCGGCCATCTTGAAATTCCAGCCGACCTGAATTTTGCTAAGATCAATAGGACATCAAGAGCAGCATTCCTGTGAAGTTTCATGAAAATCCGTTGAGTAGTTACAGAGCAGTAGTCGATACAAGTGTTTACTAGATAACTCTATGTAAACAAAGATGGCCGCTGGCAGCCATGTTTAACGTCGAATCAAAATGATTTTCGACAAGGACCAACATCATGTCATGCTGATTATTTTAGAGAAAGTCCCATATCAATATCACTTATAGTTTTCAAGAAGTAGTCGCTACAAACTTGTATTTTGAAAATTTATTTTTAGCTTTGGCGGCCATCTTGAATTTCCGGCCGACCTGAAGTTTTGCTAGGATCATTTAGACATCAAGAGCAACATTCCTGTGAAGTTTCATGAAAATCTGTCAAGTAGTTTCAGAGGAGTAGTCGCTACAAGTTTTCATTATATAACTCTATGTAAAAAAATATGGCAGCCATGTTTAACGTCGAATCAAAATAATTTTTGACAAGGATCAACATCATGTCATACTGATCATTTTAGGAAAAGACGCATATCAATATCACTTATAGTTTTCAAGAAGTAGTCGCTACAATCTTGTTTTTTGAAAATTTCTTTTTAGCCGTGGCGGCCATCTTGAATATCCGGCCGACCTAAAAAAATTCTAGGATCAATTAGACATCAGGAGCAACATTCCTGTGAAGTTTCATGAAAATCCGTCAAGTAGTTTCAGAGGAGTAGTCGCTACAAGTTTTCATTATACAACTCTATGGAAACAAAGATGGCCGCTGGCAGCCATGGTTAAAATCGCATCAAAATAATATTCGACAAGGATCAACATCATTCCATACTGATAATTTTAGAAAAAGTCAATATCAATATCACTCATAGTTTTCAAGAAGTACTCGCTACAAACTTGTTTTTTAAAAATCTATTTTTAGATTTGGCGGCCATCTTGGATTTCACATCAACATGAATTTTTGCTAGGTTCAACTAGACTTCATGGGCAACATTTCTGTAAAGTTTCATGAAAATCCATTCAGTAGTTTCAGAGGAGTAGTCGCTACAAAAAAAGTTTACGGACAGACAGACAGACGGACGGACGACGCACTACCGCGTAAGCTCTGCTGATCTCTGATTAGTAGAGGAATATGAAAGGGGGTTCTAACCCTCTGCCTCTAGCGGGATTTGCAGTGGTAGTATTCTACCCCGTCAACCACACAGGGTTACCAAAAAATGTTGACTGCCACCTTTGACATTTATATATTGGTATTAAAGATCTTGTGGCTATTGTAATGAGCCGAGTTGCATTGGGGTTTTACCACAACACAAAAAGGTTATATGGCTCACTCTCCATTTACATCTAGATAAAAATGACCGTCTCACCTGCAAAACTCCCGAGTTGCAGCAAATTCTCTTGTAAACATTCCATTTTTCGCAGGAGACATTATGTTCAATGTACAAATCGCAAAATAGGCTTGGTACTCACAGGTGTTTTGGTCATATACAGCTAATTCCAGGCTCACTCTCCATTTACATCTAAATAAAAAATATGCAGAATGGGTCAAGAACCGTCTCACCGGCAAAACTCCAGAGTTGCAGCAAATTCTCTTTATAAACACTCCATTTTACGCAGTCCTCGGGCCACGATCATTGCCAGCAGAGATCTATTGTGCCTGTACGTGTTATCATGAAGTGTATATCGAAAATTTGATGAAGAAATTATGTTAGGTTTCTGTAACACCAGACGGACGAGGTTGCACAGACAAAATGATCGCTGATCAAAATGACACAAAAAGGCACCACAAGGCAACTAGGTCAAAATCTAAAGCAAGTTCTAGAAGATGGCTTTAACGATTTTGGAATAATGTCATGTTTGGAATAATGTCATGGAATCGAACATTTTGAAAAACTGACAAACTTATTTTATATATATATAATTTTATTCAGATACTTTGCTTGCATGCATACAGTACATGCAATATATTTAACAAACATTTAACTGAAAATGGGGTGTCACGAAACACCCAAATCTACCTATTTCCCCCAAATCCACCCAAATCTTCACCAAATCTACCCCTAAACTTCGCAAATCCACACCAAATCTACCTTATATGGTGTTACGATGATGTTATTGTACCAAATATCAAAAATAAAATAATCATTTGAGGAAAATGAAGATATATTTGTTAATTTATTACTGAATTAACAATTTTTGCGTTATTTTTACACATTGTGAGAACAACATAACATTATGAACAACATAACATTATGAACAAATAAATTAACCTTCATTTTTCTCAAATGATTTTTTTGTTGTGATATTTGTTACTACAACATCGATGTAACACCATATAAGGTAGATTTGGTGTGGATCTGGGAGATTTAGGGGTAGATTTTGTGTAGATTTGGGTGGATTTGGGGGAAATAGGTAAATTTGGGTGTTTCAGTGTAACCGATGAAAATGTATATAAGATTACGTTCACAAAGTTATTTATCAAAAATAAAATCCCCTAATGGTTCGAAGAACTCTGCAATATTTGAATTTTACAATATAGGTTCTGATACAATACAAGTTTAGTAATATATTGTACAGGACTGCATTATATTATTTTCAAAAACAATTCTGATTCGTCACTATTGAAAGAATTTCATTTTTATGAAGATACAATAATTTATTTTCTCCAAACTGTTCTAGGTCATTTAAAATATGTATACCACAGTGAGCTAGCATATTTTGGGGTCAAAATCTTTTTAACCCATTTTAAGTCAATGATGTGATATGTATATGGAAACGTTTGACCATCTTTTTTAAATTTATCGTAAACGTTCGTTGAATCTGAAACATCTTTCTGGAC
>JAWPHD010026383.1:0-13246 GCA_037043455.1 Cyrtodaria siliqua | reverse complement strand
ACACATATATATTCCGTTCTTACACGTATATATTCCGTTCTACACATATATATTCCATTCTTACAAATATATATTCCATTCTTACACATATATATTCAGTTCTTACACATATATATTCAGTTCTTACGCATATATATTCAGTTCTTACGCATAAATATTTAGTTCTTACACATATATATTCAGTTCTTACGCATATATATTCATTTCTTACACATATATGTTCAGTTCGTACGCATATATATCAGTTCTTACGCATATATATTCAGTTCTGACGCATATATATTCAGTTCTTACACATATATATTCAGTTCTTACACACATATATTCCGTTCTTACACATATTTATTCCGTTCTTAGACATACATATTCCGTTCCTACACATATGTATTCAGTGCTTACACATAAATATTCCGTTCTTAAACTTACATATTCCGTTCTTATACATTTATATTCCGTTCTTAGACATATATATTCCGTTCTTACACCTATATATTCCGTTCTTACACATATATATTCCGTTCTTACACATATATATTTCGTTCTTACGCATATATATTCCATTCTCACGCATATATATTCCGTTCTTACGCATATATATTCCGTTCTAACGCATATATATTCAGTTCTTACGCATATATATTCAGTTCTTACGCATATATATTCAGTTCTTACACATATATATTCAGTTCTTACACATATATATTCAGTTCTTACACATATATATTCAGTTCTTACACATATATATTCTGTTCTTACACATATATATTCCGTTCTTACGCATATATATTCCGTTCTTACACATATATATTTCGTTCTTACGCATATATATTCTTACACATATATTCCGTTCTTACACATATATATTCAGTTCTTACACATATATTCTGTTCTTACACATATATATTCCGTTCTTATACATATGTATTCCGTTCTTACACATATATTCCGTTTTTACGCATATATATTCCGTTCTTTCGCATATATATTCAGTTTTACGCATATATTCAGTTCTTACGCATATATATTCAGTTCTTACGCATATGTATTGAGTTTTACGCATATATATTCAGTTCTTACACATATATATTCAGTTCTTACACATATATAGTCAGTTCTAACGCATATATATTCAGTTCTTACGCATATATGTTCAGTTCTTACGCATATATATTCAGTTTTACTCATATATATTCAGTTCTTACACATATATTCAGTTCTTACACATAAATATTCAGTTCTTAGGCATATATATTCAGTTCTTACGCATATATATTCCGTTCTTACACATATATATTTCGTTCTTACGCATATATATTCTTACACATATATTCCGTTCTTACACATATATATTCCGTTCTTACACATATTCATTCCGTTCTAAAGCATATATATTCCGTTCTGACACATATATTCCGTTCTTACACGTATATATTCCGTTCTTACACGTATATATTCCATTCTTACACATATATATTCCGTTTTTACACATATATATTCCGTTCTTACAGGTATATATTCCGTTTTTTACACGTATATATTCCGTTCTTACACATATATATATTTCGTTTTTACACATATATATTCCGTTCTTACACATATATATTCTGTTCTTACACATATATATTCCGTTTTTACACGTATATATTCCGTTCTTACACATATATATTCCATTCTTACAAATATATATTCCATTCTTACACATATATATTCAGTTCTTACACATATATATTCAGTTCTTACGCATATATATTCAGTTCTTACGCATAAATATTCAGTTCTTACACATATATATTCAGTTCTTACACATATATATTCAGTTTTTACACTTATATATTCAGTTCTTACACATATATTCCGTTCTTACACATATTTTTTCCGTTTATACACATATGTATTCCGTTCTTACGCATATATATTCAGTTCTTACACATATATATTCTCTTCTTACACATATATATTCCGTTCTTACACATATATATTCCGTTTTTACACATATATATTCAGTTCTTACACATATATATTCCGTTCTTACACATATATATTCCGTTCTTACGAATATATATTCTTTTCTTACACATATATGTTCAGTTCTTACACATATATTCCGTTCTTACACATATATATTCCGTTCTTACGCATATATATTCATTTCTTACACATATATGTTCAGTTCTTACACATATATTCCGTTCTTACACGTACATATTTTGTTCTTACACATATATATTCCGTTCTTACACATATATATTCCGTTCTTACACATATATATTCCGTTCTTACACATATATATTCAGTTCTTACACATATATATTCAGTTCTTACACATATATATTCCGTTCTTACACATATATACACATATATATTCCGTTCTTAGACATATATATTCCGTCTTACACGTACATATTCCGTTCTTACACATATATATTCAGTTCTTACACATATATATTCAGCTTCTTACAAATATATATTCTGTTCTTACACATATATATTCAGTTCTTACACATATATATTCAGTTCTTACACATATATATTCCGTTCTTACACATATATATTCCGTTCTACACGTAAATATTCCGTTCTTACACATATATATTCCGTTCTTACACGTATATATTCCGTTCTTACACATATATATTCAGTTCTTACGCATATATATTCCGTTCTTACACATATATATTCCGTTCTAACGCATATATATTCAGTTCTTACGCATATCTATTCATTTCTTACACATATATGTTCAGTTCTTACGCATATATATTCAGTTTTACGTATATATATTCCGTTCTTACACATATATATTCCTTTCTTACACATATAAATTCAGTTCTTACACATATATATTCACTTCTTACACATATATATTCCGTTCTCACACAATATATATTCAGTTCTTACAGATATATATTCAGTTCTTACGCATATATATTCAGTTCTTACGCATATATATTCAGTTCTTACGCATATATATTCATTTCTTACACATATATGTTCAGTTCTTACACATATATATTCCGTTCTTACACGTACACCTTACGTTCTTACACATATATATTCCGTTCTTACACATATATATTCAGTTCTTACACATATATATTCAGTTCTTACACATATATATTCACTTCTTACACATATATATTCAGCTCTTACACATATATATTAGGTTCTTACACGTACATATTCCGTTCTTACACATATTTATTCCGTACTTACACATATATATTCCGTTCTTACGCATATATATTCAGTTCTTACAAATATATATTCAGTCTTACGCATATATGTTCAGTTCTTACACATATATGTTCAGTTCTTACGCATATATATTCAGTTCTTACACATATATATTCAGTTCTTACACATATATATTCCGTTCTTACACATATATATTCCGTTCTTACACATATATATTCCGTTCTTACACGTATATATTCCGTTCCAACACATATATATTCCGTTCTTACACGTATATATTTCGTTCCTACACATATATATTCCGTTCTTACGCATATATATTCCGTTCTTACGCATATATATTCCGTTCTAACGCATTTATATTCAGTTCTTACACATATATATTCAGTTCTTACGCATATATATTCAGTTCTTACGCATATATGTTTAGTTCTTACACATATATATTCAGTTTTACTCATATATATTCTCAGTTCTTACACATATATATTCCGTTCTTACACATATTTATTCCGTTCTAACGCATATATTATTCCGTTCTAACGCATATATATTCCGTTCTTACACATATATATTCGTTCTTACACGTATATATTCCGTTCTAACACGTATATATTCCGTTCTTACACATATATATTCCGTTTTTACACATATATATTCCGTTCTTACACGTATATATTCCGTTCTAACAAATATATATTTCGTTCCTACACATATATATTCCGTTCTTACACATATATATTCCGTTCTTACGCATATATATTCAGTTCTTACACATATATATTTGGTTCTTACACACATATAGATCTTACGCATATATATTCAGTTCTTACTCATATATATTCACTTCTTACAAATATATATTTAGTTCTTACACATATATATTCAGTTTTTAAACATATATATTCCGTTCTTACACATATATATTCCGTTCTTTCACGTATATATTCAGTTCTTGCACATATATATTCAGTTCTTACACATATATATTCCATTCTTAAACATATTTATTCCGTTCTTACTCATATATATTCCGTTCTTACACATATATATTCCGTTCTTACGCATATATATTCCGTTCTTTCGCATATATATTCAGATTTACGCATATATATTCAGTTCTTACGCATATATATTCAGTTCTTACGCATATGTATTCAGTTTTACGCATATATATTCAGTTCTTACACATATATATTCAGTTCTTACACATATATATTCAGTTCTTACACATATATATTCAGTTCTTACTCATATATATTCAGTTCTTACGCATATATGTTTAGTTCTTACACATATATATTCAGTTTTACTCATATATATTCAGTTCTTACACATATATATTCCGTTCTTACATATATATATTCCGTTCTAACGCATATATATTCCGTTCTAACGCATATATATTCCGTTCTAACGCATATATATTCCGTTCTTACACGTATATTTTCCGTTCTTACACGTATATATTCCGTTCTTACACATATATATTCCGTTTTTACACATATATATTCCGTTCTTACACATATATATTCCGTTCTTACACGTATATATTCTGGTCTTACACATATATATTCCGTTCTTACACGTATATATTCCGTTCTTACACATATATATTCCGTTCTTACAAATATATATTCCGTTCTTACACATATATTCCGTTCTTACGCATATATATTCAGTTCTTTCGCATATATATTGAGTTTGAATCATATATATTCAGTTCTTACGCATATATATTCAGTTTTAACACATATATAGTCAGTTCTTACGCATATATATTCGGTTCTTACACATATATATTCCGTTCTTAGGCGTATATATTCTTACACATATATTCCGTTCTTACACATATATATTCCGTTCTTACACATATATATTCCGTACTTACACATATATATTCCGTACTTACGCATATATATTCAGTTCTTAGGTCCGTTCTTACGCATATATATTCAGTTCTTACACATATATATTTGGTTCTTACACACATATAGATCTTACGCATATATATTCAGTTCTTACTCATATATATTCACTTCTTACAAATATATATTTAGTTCTTACAAATATATATTCAGTTCTTACACATATATATTCCGTTCTTACACATATATATTCCGTTCTTACACATATATATTCCGTTCTTAGAAGTATATATTCCGTTCTTACATATATATATTCCGTTCTTACACATATTTATTCCGTTCTAACACATATATATTCAGTTCTTACGCATATATATTCAGTTCTTACACATATATATTCCGTTCTTACGCACATATATCCAGTTCTTACGCATATATATTCAGTTCTTACACATATATATTCACTTCTTACACATATATATTCAGTTCTTACACATATATATTCCGTTCTTTCACATATATACACATATATATTCCGTTCTTACACATATATATTCTGTTCTTACACGTACATATCCCGTTCTTACACATATATATTCAGTTCTTACACATATATATTCAGTTTCTTACAAATATATATTCAGTTCCTACACCTATATATTCAGTTCTTACACATAATTATTCAGTTCTTACACATATATATTCCGTTCTTACTCATATATTAACCGTTCTTACGCATATATATTCAGTTCTTACGCATATCTATTCATTTCTTACACATATATGTTCAGTTCTTACGCATATATATTCAGTTATACGCATATATATTCCGTTCTCACGCAATATATATTCAGTTCTTACAGATATATATTCAGTTCTTACGAATATATATTCAGTTCTTACGCATATATATTCATTTCTTACACATATATGTTCAGTTCTTACACATATATATTCCGTTCTTACACGTACATATTACGTTCTTACACATATATATTCCGTTCTTACACATATATATTCCGTTCTTACACATATATATTCAGTTCTTACACATATATATTCAGTTCTCACACATATATATTCACTTCTTACACATATATATTCAGCTCTTACACATATATATTAGGTTCTTACACGTACATATTCCGTTCTTACACATATATATTCCGTACTTACACATATATATTCCGTTCTTACGCATATATATTCAGTTCTTACACATATATGTTCAGTTCTTACACATATATATTCAGTTCTTACACATATATGTTCAGTTCTTACGCATATATATTCAGTTCTTACACATATAGATTCAGTTCTTACACACATATATTCCGTTCTTAAACATATATATTCCGTTCTTACACATATATATTCCTTTCTTACACGTATATATTCCGTTCCTACACATATATATTCCATTCTTACACGTATATATTCCGTTCCTACACATGTATATTCCGTTCTTACGCATATATATTCCATTCTTACGCATATATATTCAGTTCTTACGCATATATATTCAGTTCTTACGCCTATATATTCAGTTCTTACACATATATATTCAGTTCTCACACATATATATTCAGTTCTTACACATATATATTCCATTCTTAAACATATTGTTTCCGTTCTTACACATATATATTCCGTTCTTACACATATATATTCCGTTCTTACGCATATATATTCCGTTCTTTCGCATATAAATTCAGCTTTACGCATATATATTCAGTTCTTATGCATATATATTCAGTTATTACGCATATGTATTCAGTTTTACGCATATATATTTAGTTCTTACACATATATATTCAGTTCTTACACATATATATTGAGTTCTTACGCATATATATTCAGTTCTTACGCATATATGTTTAGTTCTTACGCATATATATTCAGTTTTATTCATATATATTCAGTTCTTACACATATATTCAGTTCTTACACATATATATTCAGTTCTTACGCATATATATTCAGTTCTTACGCATATATATATTCCGTTCTTACACATATATATTCCGTTCTTACACATATATATTCTTACACATATATTCCGGTCTTATACATATACATTCCATTCTTACACATATATATTCCGTTCTAACGCATATATATTCCGTTATTACACATATATATTCCGTTCTTACACGTATATATTCCATTCTAACACGTATATATTCCGTTCTTACACATATATATTCCGTTTTTACACATATATATTCAGTTCTTACAAGTTTATATTCCGTTCTTACACGTATATATTCCGTTCTTACACATATATAGTCCGTTCTTACACATATATATTCCTTTCTTGCACATATATATTCCGTTCTTACGCACATATATTCAGTTCTTACGCATATATATTTATTTATTACACATATATGTTCAGTTCTTACCCATATATATTCAGTTTTACGCATATATATTCAGTTATTACACATATATATATTCCGTTCTTACGCATATATATTCAATTCTTACGCATATATATTCATTTCTTACACATATATGTTCAGTTCTTACACATATATTCCGTTCTTACTCGTACATATTCCGTTCTTACACATATTTATTCCGTTCTTACACATATATATTTCGTTCCCTTACACATATATATTCCGTTCTTACACATATATATTCCGTTCTTACACATAAATATTCCGTTCTTACACGTACATATTCCGTTCTTACACATATATATTCCGTTCTTACACATATAAATTCTGTTCTTACACATATATATTCACATCTTACACATATATATTCCGTTCTCACGCAATATATATTCAGTTCTTACAGATATATATTCAGTTCTTACGCATATATATTCAGTTCTTACGCATATATATTCATTTCTTACACATATATGTTCAGTTCTTACACATATATATTCCGTTATTACACGTACATATTACGTTCTTTCACATATATATTCCGTTCTTACACATATATATTCCGTTCTGACACATATATATTCAGTTCTTACACATATATATTCAGTTCTCACACATATGAATTCACTTCTTACACATATATATTCAGCTCTTACACATATATATGAGGTTCTTACAGGTACATATTCCGTTCTTACACATATATATTCCGTACTTACACATATATATTCCGTTCTTACGCATATATATTCAGTTCTTACACATATATGTTCAGTTCTTACACATATATATATTCAGTTCTTACACATATATGTTCAGTTCTTACGCATATATATTCAGTTCTTACACATATATATTCAGTTCTTACAAATATATATTCCGTTCTTAAACATATATATTCCGTTCTTACACATATATATTCCTTTCTTACACGTATATATTCCGTTCCTACACATATATATTCCATTCTTACACGTATATATTCCGTTCCTACACATGTATATTCCGTTCTTACGCATATATATTCCGTTCTTACGCATATATATTCAGTTCTTACGCCTATATATTCAGTTCTTACACATATATATTCAGTTCTTACACATATATATTCAGTTCTTACACATATATATTCCATTCTTAAACATATTTTTTCCGTTCTTACACATACATATTCCGTTCTTACACATATATATTCCGTTCTTACGCATATATATTCCGTTCTTTCGCATATATATTTATCTTTACGCATATATATTCAGTTCTTATGCATATATATTCAGTTATTACGCATATGTATTCAGTTTTACGCATATATATTTAGTTCTTACACATATATATTCAGTTCTTACACATATATATTGAGTTCTTACGCATATATATTCAGTTCTTACACATATATGTTTAGTTCTTACGCATATATATTCAGTTTTACTCATATATATTCAGTTCTTACACATATATTCAGTTCTTACACATATATATTCAGTTTTACTCATATATATTCAGTTCTTACACATATATTCAGTTCTTACACATATATATTCAGTTCTTACGCATATATATTCAGTTCTTACGCATATATATTCCGTTCTTACACATATATATTCCGTTCTTACGCATATATATTCTTACACATATATTCCGGTCTTATACATATACATTCCATTCTTACACATATATATTCCGTTCTAACGCATATATATTCCGTTCTTACACATATATATTCCGTTCTCACACGTATATATTCCATTCTAACACGTATATATTCCGTTCTTACACATATATATTCCGTTTTTACATATATATATTCCGTTCTTACACGTTTATATTCCGTTCTTACACGTATATATTCCGTTCTTACACATATATATTCCGTTTTTACACATATATATTCCGTTCTTACACATATATATTCTGTTCTTACACATATATATTCCGTTCTTACACGTATATATTCCGTTCTTACACATATATATTCCGTTCTTACAAATATATATTCCGTTCTTACACATATGTTCCGTTCTTACGCATATATATTCAGTTCTTTCGCATATATATTGAGTTTTAATCATATATATTCAGTTCTTACGCATATATATTCAGTTTTTACATATATATATTCAGTTCTTATGCATATATATTCCGTTCTTAGGCATATATATTCTTACACATATATTCCGTTCTTACACATATATACTCAGTTCTTACACATATATATTCCGTACTTACACATATTTATTCCGTACTTACGCATATATATTCAGTTCTTAGGTCCGTTCTTACGCATATATATTCAGTTCTTACACATATATATTTGGTTCTTACACACATATAGATCTTACGCATATATATTCAGTTCTTACTCATATATACTCAGTTCTTACAAATATATATTTAGTTCTTACACATATATATTCAGTTTTTACACATATATATTCCGTTCTTATACATATATATTCCGTTCTTACACATATATATTCCGTTCTTACAAGTATATATTCCGTTCTTACATATATATTGTCCGTTGTTACACATATATATTCCTTTCTTGCACATATATATTCCGTTCTTACGCACATATATTCAGTTCTTACGCATATATATTCATTTATTACACATATATGTTCAGTTCTTACGCATATATATTCAGTTTTACGCATATATATTCAGTTATTACACATATATATATTCCGTTCTTACGCATATATATTCAATTCTTACGCATACATATTCATTTCTTACACATATATGTTCAGCTCTTACACATATATTCCGTTCTTACTCGTACATATTCCATTTTTACACATATTTATTCCGTTCTTACACATATATATTTCATTCCCTTACACATATATATTCCGTTCTTACACATATATATTCCGTTCTTACACATAAATATTCCGTTCTTACACGTACATATTCCGTTCTTACACATATATATTCAGTTCTTACACATATATATTCCGTTCTTACACATATATATTCCGTTCTTACGCTAATATATTCAGTGCTTACGCATATATATTCCGTTCTTACGCATATATATTCAGTTCTTACGCATATATATTCAGTTCTTACGCATATATATTCAGTTCTCACACATATATATTCAGTTCTTACTCATGTATATTCAGTTCTTACACATATATATTCAGTTCTTACACATATATATTCCATACTTACACATATATATTCCGTTCTTACACATATATATTCCGTTCTTACACATATATTCCGTTCTTACGCATATATATTCCGTTCTTTCGCATATATATTAAGTTTTACGCATATATATTCAGTTCTTACGCATACATATTCAGTTCTTACGCATATGTTTTCAGTTTTACGCATATATATTCTGTTCTTACAAATATATATTCAGTTCTTACACATATATATTCAGTTCTTACGCATATATATTCAGTTCTTACGCATATATGTTCAGTTCTTACGCATATATATTCAGTTCTTACACATATATATTCAGTTCTTACACATATAGATTCAGTTCTTACGCATATATATTCAGTTTTAACGCATATATATTCCGTTCTTACACATATATATTCCGTTCTTACGCATATATATTATTACACATATATTCCGTTCTTACACATATATATTCCGTTCTTACACATATATATTCCGTTCTTAGGCATATATATTCCGTTATTACACATATATGTTCAGTTCTTTCGCATATATATTAAGTTTTACGCATATATATTCAGTTCTTACGCATATATATTCATTTCTTACACATATATCTTCAGTTCTTACGCATATATATTCCGTTCTTACACATATATATTCCGTTCTTACGCATATATATTCAGATCTTACACATATATATTCAGTTCTTACGCATATATATTCTTACACATATATTCCGTTCTTACACATATATATTCCGTTCTTACACATATATATTCAGTTCTTACACATATATATTCAGTTCTTACACATATATATTCAGTTCTTACACATATATGTTCAGTTGTTACACATATATATTCCGTTCTTACACGTACATATTCCGTTCTTTCCCATATATATTCCGTTCTTACACATATATATTCAGTTCTTAGGCATATATATTCAGTTCTTACACATATATATTCAGTTCTTACGCATATATATTCCGTTCTTACACATATATATTCAGTTCTTACGCAAATATATTCTTACACATATATTCAGTTCTTACACATATATATTCCGTTATTACACATATATCTTCCGTTCTAACGCATATATATTGCGTTCTTACACATATATATTCCGTTCTTACAGGTATATATTCCGTTCTTACACGTATATATTCCTTTCTTACACATATAAATTCCGTTTTTACACATATATTATTTCGTTCTTAAACGTTTATATTCTGTTCTTGAACATATATATTCCGTTCTTACACGTATATATTCCATTCTTACACATATATATTCAGTTCTTACACATATATATTCCTTTCTTACACATTTTTTTTCCGTTCTTACACATAAATATTCCGTTCTTACACATATATATTCCGTTCTTACACGTACATATTCCGTTCTTACACATATATATTCCGTATTTACACATATATATTCAGTTCTTACGCATATATATTCAGTTCTTACGCATATATATTCAGTTCGTACACATATATATTCAGTTCTTACAGATATATATTCAGTTCTTACGCATATATATTCAGTTCTTACGCATATATATTAATTTCTTACACATATATGTTCAGTTCTTACACATATATATTCCGTTCTTACACGTACATATTGCATTATTACACATATATATTCCGTTCTACCACACATATATTCCGTTCTTACACAAATATATTCAGTTATTACACAAATATATTCACTTCTTACACATATATATTCTGTTCTTACACATATATGTTCAGTTCTTACACATATATATTCCGTTCTTTCACGTACATATTCCGTTCTTTCCCATATATATTCCGTTCTTACACATATATATTCCGTTCTTACACATATATATTCAGTTCTTACACATATATATTCAGTTCTTACACATATATATTCACTTCTTACACATATATATTCCGTTCTAACGCATATATTTTCCGTTCTTATACGTATATATTCCGTTCTTACACGTATATATTCCGTTCTTACACGTATATATTCAGTTCTTATACATATATTCAGGTCTTACACATATATATTCAGTTCTTACGCATATATATTCAGTTCTTACGCATATATATTCCGTTCTTACACATATATATTCAGTTTTTACACATATATATTCTTACACATATATGTCGTTCTTACACATATATATTCCGTTCTTACACATATATATTCCGTTCTAACGCATATATATTTCGTTCTTACACATATATATTCCGTTCTTACGCACATATATTCAGTTCTTACGCATATATATTCATTTATTACACATATATGTTCAGTTCTTAAGCATATATATTCAGTTTTACGCATATATATTCAGTTATTACACATATATATATTCCGTTCTTACGCATATATATTCAATTCTTACGCATACATATTCATTTCTTACACATATATGTTCAGCTCTTACACATATATTCCGTTCTTACTCGTACATATTCCATTTTTACACATATTTATTCCGTTCTTACACATATATATTTCATTCCCTTACACATATATATTCCGTTCTTACACATATATATTCCGTTCTTACACATAAATATTCCGTTCTTACACGTACATATTCCGTTCTTACACATATATATTCAGTTCTTACACATAT
>JAWPHD010026382.1:0-13247 GCA_037043455.1 Cyrtodaria siliqua | reverse complement strand
TGTTGTTTTAGTCAATTCTTACACATATATGTTGCCCCCCCCCCCCCCCCCCCCCCCCCCCCCCCCCCGACTTGAAACTTTTTCTTCTTTTTTTTTCATATTTCTTTGTTGTTTTAATCAATTCTTACACATATATGTTGCACCCTACCACCGCCCCCAACCCACTCCCGCCTCTCCCCCAACCCACCCCCACAGCCCCACACCCACCACCACCCCCGCCTCTCACCCACCCCCCCCACTTGAATTTTTTTTATATATTTTTTTACATATTTCTTTGTTGTTGTAGTCAATTCTTACACATATATGTTTCTTCATTCACCATCCCCACTGCCAACCACCATCCACCCCCACCTCACTCCCATACCCATACCGTACCCCACTCAAAACTCTAATTTTTATTTATTTTTTTATTTTTTATTTCTGTGTAGTTTTGGGGTCAATTCTTACACATAGTTTATGTTGTGCTCCAACCTCCACCCCACATTGTTGTAGCCTTGTTTTCTGATGGTATATACCTAGCTATATAATTTTATTTATTCTCTGAAAAAATCGAATAGTCGAGCTGCGCTGTTCTCCGACAGCTCTTGTTAAACACTGGTTAGGGCTTTATGGTAAATTTGTCTTTCGGGTTTTAAAGTCAACATAAATGCTGAAAAAAGGCTCATTTATTCTTATATTTATGTTAATTATCACTATAGCCAAAATATTTATGTTAATCTCAATATAGTATCAAAATTTTTATGTTAATTTCGCTATAGTACTAAAAATAACATGCATTGGGAGAATGATAATGATACAAAACATGCAATGGAGAACTACCGTCAGTGTATTTTAAGGCAGTGAATAACCATTTTGCTATAGAAACACATTGGATGCATGTGAAGTAGCTCCTTGAATTTTTACAAAATTAAATGCTATTTTTTTTCCAACAAAAATATTCAAGTGAACGTAATTATTCATTATTGTGTATTCCAGTCAGTTCAACGCAGACCTGAATGAAAAGAAGAATGCCGTTAAGGACATCATCAACAAGTGTAATAAGATGCTAAGGGAGACAACCAATTCACAGACTGACGAAATCAAGAGTAGATTGGAGAGTATTAAAGCTCAGGTGAGTTGTTGTTCTTGATGAAATAAAGAGTAGATTGAATACTATTAAAGCTCACAGGTGAGTTGTGGCTTTTGATTATTTTCTATAGGAAGGTGGTTGACGATGGGCCGAGGAAAGGAAAGGAGGTTAGCAATGAGCCGAGGAAAGGAAAGGAGGTTGGCAATGGGTCGAGGAAAGGAAAGAACGTTGGCGATGGGCCGAGGAAAGATCCGGCCATCATTCTCTAAGGAGATAGAATTCCCTCTAATGGGTATTGGAAACTGAATATCATGGTTTTCATTACGTGGTTCAGCCCTAATTCCATTAAGCGATGGGAAAGCATATATTAGCAGGATTTTATAACGGATATTTCGACAATAAAACTTGTTTAAAAACATGTTTTACTGAAAAAATGTGATAACCTGTTTAAAAATTACCTATTAAATGTTTTAATTTTACAATATGGAAACTTTTAAAAGTCAAAATTAAGGTTTTATTTCATACCCCAGCCAACCCCGTTTCGGCTTCTTGGAGACGGGTTTGGATGTGGTATGAAAGCTAATACTCGGACCACGTAATGTATGTTGAATGGGATCAAGAACGTGATATTCATAATATTAATCATCTCCATTATTGTCATCGCTTATCACCATTTCCCATTCCAACCAGTTACAACTTAAAATGTTAAAGGTTGTAAAACACTATTCATTCATTGATTCATTGATTCATTGATGGATTGATTCATTGATTCATTCATTGATTCATTGATACATTTATTCGTTCCTAAGTTCGTTCGTTCAGTTGTTCATTCATACATTCATTCATACGTTCATTTGTATGTTCGTTTATTCATTCAAAAAGCAAGTCATAAAGCAAAACCATGTTCAGCTGAACATAACAATTTTGTTAAATGATTTTTATCAAGAGTTATGGTCATTTATTTATTTTACAGCAATACATTTCTTAGTGGGCCTTACATATCCCAAGGATGCATGTCTAGTTACAGTCGTAAATTAACAACTTGTTTGTCGAACAAATATTTGAAGGACATTTATATTTAACTTAATCTTAAATATATTCAGACTCTTTTCTTAATGTTATTGTTGAGTAATTTGATGAAATAATTTTAAACATAACCCCTACTTATCAGGCTGACATAGTGTGCCATCTGAGCGCTGACAGACTACAGCAACTGGAGGCGGCATTGCCACTAGCTACATCATTCAGCGAGAGTCAGGCCGAGGTACAGGGTTGGCTGGATGAGATGGAGGCGGAGCTTAAATCCCAGGAATCACCAGGGGACACCCTCGAACAAGTCAAGAAACAGTACGATAGCTTAAAAGTGCGTAAACATTATTTAATTGTGCGTAAACATTATTTAATTCTATCTCAATGGCCTAAATTCATAAAGATAATATTTATTTTATTAACCTGTTTTATGAATTTTTATATTTTATTTTATGAATAATTTTTAATAAAAAACTTATAATTTTTAGCTCGACTGATCAGAGATCAGCACAGCTTATGCCATGGTGTGGCGTCCGTCGTCCGTCTGTCTGCCCGTCTGTCCGTCCGTCTGTCTGTCCGTAAACTTTTATTTGTAGCGACTACTTCTCTGAAACTACTGGATGGATATTCATGAAACTTTACAGAAATGTTGCCCATGAAGTCTAGTTGATCCTAGCAAAAATTCATGTTGATGTGAAATCCAAGATGGCCACCACGGCTAAAAATAGATTTTTTGAAATACAAGTTTGTAGCGACTACTTCTTAAAAACTATAAGTGATATTGATATGGCACTTTTTCTAAAATGATCAGCATGACATGATGTTTGTCCTTGTCAAAAATTGTTTTGATTTGATGTTAAACATGGCTGCCAGCGGGCATCTTTGTTTACATAGAGTTATATAGTAAAAACTTGTAGCGACTACCCTCTGAAACTACTTGGCGGATTTTCATGAAACTTTACAGGAATGTTGCACTTGATGTCTTATTGATCCTAGCAAAAGTTCAGATCGGTTAGAAATTCAAGATGGCCGCCACAGCTAAAAATAGATTTTTAAACAATAAGTTTGTAGCGACTACTTCTTGAAAACTATAAGTGATATTGATATGGAACTTTTTCTAAAATGATCAGCATGACATGATGTTGATCCAAGTCGAACATTATTTTGATTCGACGTTAAACATGGTTGCCAGTGGCCATCTTTGTTTACATAGAGTTATATAGTAAAAACTTGTAGCGACTACTCCTCTGAAACTACTTGACAGATGTTCATGAAACTTCACAGGAATGTTGCTCTTGATGTCTTATTGATCCCAGATTTTTTTTAGGATGGCTGGAAATTCAAGATGGCCGCCATGGCTAAAACAGATTTTTAGCTCTACTGATCAGAGATCAGCAGAGCTTATGCCGTGGTGCGGCGTCCGTCGTCCGTCTGTCCGTAAACTTTTTTTTGTAGCGACTACTCCTCTGAAACTACTGAATGGATTTTCATGAAACTTTACAGAAATGTTGCCCATGAAGTCTTGTTGATCCTAGCAAAAATTCATGTTGATGTGAAATCCAAGATGGCCGCCAGATCTAAAAATAGGTTTTTAAAAAACAAGTTGGTAGCGACTACTTCTTGAAAACTATAAGTGATATTGATATGGGACTTTTTCTAAAATGATCAGCATGACATGATGTTGGTCCTTGTCAAAAATCGTTTTGATTCGACGTTAAACATGGCTGCCAGCGGCCATCTTTGTTTACATAGAGTTATATAATGAAAACTTGTAGCGACTACTCCTCTGAAACTACTTGACGGATTTTCATGAAACTTCACAGGAATGTTGCTCTTGATGTCTAATTGATCCTAGCAAAATTTCAGGTGGGCCGGAAATTCAAGATGGCCGCCACGGCTAAAAATAAATTTTCAAAATATAAGTTTGTAGCGACTACTTCTTGACAACTATAAGTGATATTGATATGGGACATTTTCTAAAATGATCACTATGATATGATGTTGGTCCTTGTCAAAAATTGTTTTGATTCAACGTTAAACATGGCTGCCCGGCCATCTTTGTTTACATAGAGTTATATAGTAAAAACTTGTAGCGACTACTCCTTTGAAACTACTTGGCGGATTTTCATGAAACTTCACAAGAATGTTGCTCTTGATGTCTAGTTGATCCTAGCACAATTTCAGGTGGGCCGGAAATTCAAGATGGCCACCACGGCTAAACATAGATTTCTAAAAACAAGTTTGTAGTGACTACTTCTTGAAAACAGTAAGTGATATTGATATGGGACTTTTTCTGAAATGATCAGCATGACCAGATGTTGATCCTTGTCGAAAATTATTTTGATTCGACATTAAACATGGCTGCCAGTGGCCATCTTTGTTTACCTAGTACCTTTATATAGTAAAAACTTCAACTTGTAGCAACTACTCCTCTGAAACTACTTGACAGATTTTTATGAAACTTCACAGGAATGCTGACCTAGCTATCAAAATCTATCAGTAGAGCTTCAAGGTTATTGACCTCTTGTTATTTATAGGTAGAAAAAAATAAAACAGACCCTCATTTAAATTTGCTTTATCTTGAATACATAGTATGGCCAAGGTTCCTATCGGTTTAGGATATAATAATTTGTCATGATGAATTTAGTCTGCATGTCTTAATTTCAGTTTGATAAGAGAATTAATTTGTACAAATTAATCATTTGTGTTGATTTTAGTACCTTCCCTTTAGTTGAAAATAACGCTTTTCAAAAATGATCAAAAATTAAATCGTTTTATAATGTGACAAAATTAACCATATAATCGCAAATCTGATTCTAGACTGCACAGCAGATTGTTGAAGATCGGAAGCCGTTTATCGACGACCTCAATGCAACCGGTCTGGAGCTCATGGAGCTGTGCGGAGACAGTGACGCTGGCGACATTCAGACCAAACTTGTCGGAGTTAACGAGAGATTTGAGAAGCTAAAACACCATGCCAGGTCTAAATTGCGGGAAATGGCAGATGCTCGTCAGAGAATGACACAAGAGGTATGGTAAAGATGATATCGTTAAGTATTAAACTCTGAATAATTGCAGTCACTCAAACATTTAGATAATACAAACAATGTGATTGGTTAAAGGACGATCACATGATCAATTTAAGCTACGTTCATTTTCAATGAAATGTATGAAGAACTACTTTCATCCGCCATTCATAGAATACGCGTGCTGCGTAACAATATAGTTCGGATTTACAGGGACGGATTTAGGACAGGGATAATAAAATAATTGGATAAAGAGTTTAAAACCGTGGATTGCAATTATAAGGGTTTAGTGTAATTTTTTGTGCGTTCTTTGGGGTATGAACTGTAAGTTGTCGAAGCACATAGCGTACATAATTCCCTTCGGGCATTATGCACTATGTGCTTCGACAACTAACAGTTCATACCCCAAGAATGCACAAAAAAAGACACTAAACCCTTAAGTAGATGTTTTATCCACGATGAATATAGTTCAGCTTGGTTCAAAATTAAGCTATGTAAGGTCAGGACTGGTTGCATAACTTGTATTGAGTACATTGGAGACTGGTTTGCATAAATTTATAAGTATGTTGTAGACTGGTGTAGGTTACTTGTAAGTGGTGTCAGACCAGTCAGGAAATACTTCCGGGTCGTAGGGTGCTGAAATAGTTCCTTGAAAGAATCCAAAGTTTCTAGTTTGCATGTGTTTTTCCCAAGATTAGTTTCTATTTCATTGTTAAATCTAACCTGAGGTTAAAGTAGTATGTCTGTTGTCATGAATAGTAAGTATTTTACTGTGTTTGTCAGGATTATTTCTTTGGAGAGTATGAGCACAGAGGTTAGGTAGAGATGGGTTTTGACAGATGTTTATTTCAAAATACGCATAGTGCGAATGAAGGACGCGAAATGTTGAAAAACTGAATCGGTGTTTTATTCCAGATATGGGACCGTTTGCTAGCCAAATGTGTTTAATACACAGAATAAAAGTGTATTTAAGCGAACGAATGTTGTGGAACTTGTGACTGATCTACAAATATAGCCTATTTTGCATTGTGTTCAATGGGCTGATTTTCACCGGTCTGACACCAAGTAGGTTTTTAGACTGGTTTAGATAACGTGTAAGAAGGTTTTTAGACTGGTTTAGGTAACTTGTAAAAAGGTTGGGAAAAATGTGATTTGAATTTTTGCAACTTAATGAGGTCAACACTTTCATATATTGGTCAAATAAAAGCAAAATGGATGTTGTGCCAAGTATGTAAAAGATTTATTCGTCCCAGGGCTGATGATTTATATTAAAAAATCGTAAAAAGCTTTATCTTTAATTTTTGGTCATTTCTTAATGAAAATTATGAAACAAACTGATCTTTTTGGATCTTCGAACCCAATTATTGGGGCTTTAAAGTAGAATACCGCTAAAGTAGGTGCTAGGTGCATGAGCGGTGTTGCATCTTATATTACCTTTCAATAAAATCGAGTCTACTGCTTCTCTCTCGAATTTGTGTCTGTTGCTTCCGAGTATCCTCTTTGCAATCAGTATTTATTTATAGATTCAAAAGGGCATAGGCTTATGAGCGTTAATATAAAACAGTCAGTGACAATACAGGACAGTCATGTTCATGTCAATGCATGAGAAAAGTCAGATATGGTTTGCTTTTACCTAAATGTTCGGGGCCCATTTAAAACTTTTTATATGCATTGACCATCTGGCTTCATCATTATTCAGGTATCTGACATTGATCGTCTGGCTTTATCGTTATTCAGGTATCTGACATTGATCGTCTGGCTTTATCGTTATTCAGGTATCTGACATTGATCGTCTGGCTTTATCATTATTCAGGTATCTGACGGCCTGGACAACCTATTGGAAGACCTGTCTGGTCTAAACAGGATCATAGTGAATGCAGACCCGATACCAGCCAGCCCAGACAAACTGAAAGATGAGTTAGAAGAGAACAAGGTAAACTATATATGCAAATAATCTTCTATTTTGTACACATCCCAACCAAGCCACACCCCACTCCACCCCCAAAAATTAAATAAATCAAATTTGGATACATTCAATAGCCTGTCAAGTGTGTAGTGGGGTGACCCTGCCTGACCCTTACTAATCTCAGTCACGGGAAGAAAAATAAATAGTGTTGCTATGAAATACTAGCCCAAACATTTAACAGGAATAACTGTTTCACCCCTACATTTGTTAAATGGACTCATCTCTCCTTTTAGCTGGGTCATACTAAAATAATTCATAGCGGTGTAAGGCTTAACAAGTGTATTCACAATCAACATATTATTGAATTCAGAAATGGGTTTCCGAGATGTTTTGTCTGTAGTTACAACCCGGATGATATGTTTGATGTTTTAGGTGATCTTGGAGGAGCTGGACAGATGTCGCCCACACATACAACGTGCCATAGAAATGGCCAAGAGTGTCATTGCACAAGGCAGCGAGGATGAAATTGAAGGTAAATAACCTCTGACCTCAGTCTTACTGTACTTGAAGTGGGATTAATCTCTAAACAGTCTTACTGCACTTGAAATGTGATTGATCTCTAACCTCAGTATTGCTGTACTTGAAGTGTGATTAATCTCAAAATGCTGTCTCATTGTACTTGAAATGTGATTGATCTCTGACCTCAGACTCACTGTACTTGAAGTGTGATTAATCTCTAAATGAAGTCTCACTGCACTTGAAATGTGATTGATCTCTAACCTCAGTATTGCTGTACTGGAAGCGTAAATAACCTCTAACCTCAGTCTTGCTGTACTTGAAGTGTAAATAACCTCTAACCTCAGTCTTACTGTACTTGAAGTGTAAATAACCTCTAACCTCAGACTCACTGTACTTGAAATGTGATTAATCTCTAACCTCAGTCTAGCTGTACTTTAATTGTGATTAATCTTTAACCTCCGTCTGGCTGTACTTTAAGTGTGATTAATCTCTAACCTCAGTCTGGCTGTACTTGAAGTGTAATTGATCATTAACATCAATCTGACTGTACTTTAAGCGTGATTAACCTCTAACCTCAGTTCCACTGTGCTTGACTGTCATGTGTGTTTAAAAAATATGCAAAATATTGTTTATCCTTAACATGTAAATTGCAAATGATTTTGTTGATTCTAAGATAACGTTGTCACACCTCTTCTATAACAGCTGCTGACATAAAACAGAAGATATCCGAGCTGAATGGATTAGCCAATCAGATTGATGAAGGTGCACGGGCTCGTGATGGCGCTTTACAGGAAGCGCTCGAAGTGTCAGAGAAGTTTTATGACCTTTGTGGTGAGGTCATGTCCAACTTAAGGGATCTGAAGGACAACATGTTCTCCCAGGAACCTCCAGGGGTCGACCCTCAAACTGTAAAAGAACAGCAGAAGGAGCTGAAGGTAAATCAAGTAATGTATATATGAACTTTGCTTTCTTGTTCTACCGGTATATCTTTACTAATAGGGATATATTGCAAACGAGACTAACAGTATGGATGTATTAGAAATCATGTTATGTTGTTTTTGACCATCTTTTCCATCTTGACACTTGGTACTTGATACTCATAGTACTTTGTTGTTTAACCCTTAACCCGCTAAGCACGACTATAATAGCCTTTGCGTCTATTGTAAACCCAGATCAGCCTGCGAGTAACTTGCAGGCTAATCAGGATTTACAAAGTCTGGCTGCTGATCAGTCTTTTTCCACAAAACACCACTTTGTCACCTAAATGGAATGATCTTAATTCAAAGAAAGAACAGTCCATTATATATATGTGGTTACCAGGTATAGAATATGTGAAATCCGTTAAAGACATCCCCTCTTCCCACTTTCATGTTCATTTCGTCATACTCATTAAAGGTCTTCATCATGACCCTGTGTGTGCACTATGTGAGAGCGTAGCTCCATCTTAAAATCTTACTATAGAAAGAATTTGCAGCAGCTCGGCAGTTCTACAGGTTAGAAGGCTCTAGCCCATTCTCCATATTTTATCTAGATATAAATGGAAGATGTGTCTGCCATGTTCATTCCTGTTTGGTGCCATGTAACATTTCTCATGTTGGTACGCTGTAAAACCCAATTCAGTTCAATTCAATTTACATTAATTACTGCTAATTCTTACACTAATACATCTCACAGGAGCTGAGAAAAGAGCTGGGTAAAGCCAGATTATCATTGGACGAATGCCGACAGAAAGGTGAACAGCTCGGCACTTTGGTTGGCGACCCGGGTTTGATCGAGATCCGTAAACAATTGGAGGACATTCACAACCTTGCTGACGATGTGCACGATATTGCACGAGATCGAGAAGAGGACCTAAAGGCAGCACTAGGGCATGCTGAAAAGTTCCAGCATTTACAGGAGGTGAGATCTTATTTTGGAACAAAATCGCTGACTTTGCAATAGAAAAAAGAAGATATTGCATCTGTTATCTTTTCTTAAAGTAGCTATCCTGTCAACAACATGCAGCCAAATTCTACAACATATGTACACCGTTTCTAAACCTACGAGGTATAGAAACTTATAACTTACATATGACATATGTATATTACATATGTATATAACTTACATATGAGAATCCAAACTCTATAAAGACAATTTAAATGACTTTAACCAGCCAGCCCAAAACTGGAGCGTCAAATTGAGTTGCCAACTCATAATTCATTTTATTCATATTCAGTCATGGTTATTTTAAGAACCTGTTAATAAACCTATACTTTCAATTGGCAAAATTATACATTATTATATGACCTAAACACCAGGATAGAGTTTTGATAAATGGTTTTGTAGTATAATTTTGTCGTTATTTGGCGAGTTAGTTTCTTAACGGGCTGAGGTGGCCTAGTGGGTCGCAGGGTCAACTCCGAACACATTTTGCCTTTCTATAATTTTAGTCTTGAGTAGGGTTGACCAGTGTAAAACTTGCAACTGAAATATTTTTTGTTTTACCGTGCCATTTAATTGTTGATTTTTACGGATGGCGGGAGGTAGTAGTACTGGTTCGTCTCCGGAAAAATCCGTTGGGTTGCCTCCACTGCAAAAAAAACATTGACCGTCATATATGGCCTAACATGTGCTAAAAATGATGTAAGAAAACATTCAAACAAACATTAATTGCTAACATATAGTTGTTGTTGTTTTAGTTACCAGTACAGTGTTCTCAGAAAATATTCCTGAATTAATATTGACAGGCCCTGAATTATTTATATAGTAAAATATGCAAAAAGGGACAAGCCCCAACCAGATTTTGACAGGCCCCGGGCTTGGGGCTATCCTATTTCGTGAGCACTGCATTAGAGAAACACAAGTAGACCAGTGTGATACCTGGCCATTTTATTTGCTTCCATATAGTTGTTGTTTTAGTCTCGCGATTTGTGGTTACCAGTAGAGAAACACAAGTAGACCAGTGTGATACCTGGCCATTTTATTTGCTTACATATAGTTGTTGTTGTTATAGTCGCTTGAGGGTTGGTTACCGATAGAGGAACACAAGTTGGCGAGTATGAAGCCCACGTCGGCTGACCCGGATGTTCTACAGCAGCAGATAGAGGAGCTCAAGGTGCGTTGGTACTGTTTGTTATTCTGCTTTTTTCAAACAAATGGGATCATCATTATTATCAACACAAAATGTTTCGCCACTTAGATGAAATTATTTTTTTTGACTCTTTTGATGAAAATCTGCCTGCAAAACATAGTTTGTTTTAATTTAAACAATATTTACAGGGCATCACAACATGACCCGTTATTTATCACATTTTTATTATTTGCATTTCTCACAGTTTCTAATGGATTATTCCCAAACTTCATATACATGTAACAACTGATGACCTTTAAAGTTTGTCTCTAATTCACACATTGTTGATTGCCACATTTATTAAAGAATTTTGGCCCTTTGTTTGACTTGAATTTTCCATGCTAATATTGCATAATGAACTTCATGTGTCTTTCACTTCAAAAGTTTTCAAAGCGGGGGTATTCATCACTTTCAGTGATAGTTTTAGTTTCATTTCCGTTCTCCTCTCGAATTACATCGCTTCACACACTTTCTGTAACGAATGTTCTTCTGATACAGCTTTTCAAGGCCAATGTTCACCCGCACGTCATAGAGGTACAGCAGTTGAACCAAGAGTTATCTGCCATGAAGGACATGTCGCCAGTAGCCGCAGAAACATTCATTCGACCGGTGGAGGCCATTAATGCAAAATGGGCCGACATGATCCAAACTATTAGTGAGAAAGAGGTACAAGACTTTTTAATATTTTATTAATATATCTTTAGATTAATTTGCCTTGATGAGTTTCAGACACATATACATATAAATTAGCTTTAAACCCATACAGGTGTCACATGAAACATGTAAGCATGAAACTATCACCAATTAGTGATGTACGGTAAATCTATCACAAGTGAATCACTATTCATGCTGGATACACACATTTTTGGTGGTAAAATATTGAGGGAATCATCAACTATGATGGATTCACAAATTTGCGATGTAAAAATGCCACTGTGGCATCGCCAGTCATGATGGATTCACAAATTTGTGATGTAAAATTGTCACTGTGGTATCGACGATAATGGTGGCTTTCACACACTTTCTGTAACGAATGTTCTTCTGATACAGCTTTTCAAGGCCAATGTTCACCCGCACGTCACAGAGGTACTTTGATTTTCAAAGTAAACCTATAACAGTGAAATCAATCTGTGATGTCTTGTAGCAGAAGATAATTTTGAAAATCTCACTAAATATCATTTGATCAGATAGTTATCTACTTGGTCAGTTGCTATTTTAGTCGGTCACAAAACGTGATTCTCCTCTCATTGTGGACATTGTACAGGAGATGGGTTAAGTTTACGACAATATATCTCAATTTAGTTTTTCCAAGAAGGATTGTGAATATGTTTTGGTAGGACTTTTTACGTTCTAGCGTCTTTAACACTTACTAATTAATAGTCGCTTCTTTAAAGCGTACTTTTGGTGATTGGTTTACGGTTTACATCCGTCTTTAAAAGCAAAGTGGTGAGAGGTTAGTTTGGGTGACTCTAGACTCAAATGTTCCCATTTTCCCCAAAATATTTTAACTGTTTATTTAGGTTATAGGTCACTAAATGATGAAGGATTAATAAATTGCGGTGTAATGAAATACCTCGAGATTGTCAAGTATCCGTTTAATAATCCGACATACTGTAAAATCCCTATTAAACACATTGTCCCTAATTAACTCCCTACCCCTCTGGGAAATACAAAAATATGAGTTACTCCAATCTGGAGAGATTATTCATAGAGAATGGTAGTTAAACAGTTGTTAAACAGGGAAACACATAAATCCCCCCACCCACAACACACACACAACTTTTTTCAAAATGTAAAGTACCCTGGGGCACTTCATAGGGATTTTATGGTACACACAAATGTTAAAAAAAGAAATCCATAACATTGATGTTACAAATGCCACACATTATTAGGCGGGGAGATTTAGGTTTGTACTGCTCAACTACCCAAGGTTGTGAATGACGCCCTGAACATCACGCGAGGAGTCACATAGCTAATGAAAAAAGTACAAAGAAAACATAACATTCTTTACTCTAAACTGTTTTGCCAATAACGGTGATATTTTATATGAAGCATCCAACCAAGATTGAAAACAAGGTGAGCTCTTCTGGTCCAATTGGGCCTCTTGTTTCAATTCCTATTTTTATGGGGATTCCCCCTTTCCCACCAACTCTTAAAGGGACACATGGCAATTTTGACTTATAAATGTGGTCATGCCAGCTGCATCTTCACAACTTTAAAGTCCCTATCCCGCCATCAACAGGCAAATTTTACAGCAGATGTAAACCAGTTATAACCCTACTGACGACAAGGTATATTTATAACTTACATATTTTGAGAATCCAAACTCTATAGACACAATATAAACAGCTCTAACCAGCCAAGCCAAACCCCACAACTGGAGCGTCGAATTAAGAGTTACCAGCTCATAATTCATTCCACGCATACACAGTCATAGGTATTTTAAAAACTCATGAAAAAACCTATCCTTTTAATCGGCACATATACATTATTTTATGACCTGAGCACCTGGATAGAGTTTTGATAAACGTTTTTTAATGTATTTTGCCGTTACTTGGCGGGTTATTTTTTTTAATATTTGCAATTGCA
>JAWPHD010026381.1:0-13249 GCA_037043455.1 Cyrtodaria siliqua | reverse complement strand
TTCAAGTCCATAGAACTGTACCACTTTGACTTCGACAGTGCATCTAAGCACTCATCAACACGTGGGAGAAGGTAGGCATCTTTTACCGTAAGATCGTTGTCTGCCTGGGCACGGAGACGGACTTCCGCGGTAACGTCTCATCATCGGTTGTCTACCTGGGTACGGAGACGGACTTCTGTGGTAGCGTCTCATCATCGGTTGTCTATGGTAACTAGACGATCGATGACGACTAGGCATGGAATGCCTTCTAAGGGATCGATCACTTAAATAAATGCAGTCATGCTCGCTATCGAACGGATGGTCAAGTGGTTTATTTTGCCTATTTGGAATATAGGCCTCTCTTCTGGGTGGGGCTTTAGCTCTCTCGGGGTTAAGCGGAAGGTCTGTTGAATTGTTACGAGCATTATTAGATGATCGCTCCTGTTCCTGCTCTTGATCTTGGAGTCTTTCATTTTCACTCTCAGACTGGGCAGTGTAATTTTCAGTTCTAAAAAAAATATTAAATTCAATCTCAAAATTGGAATTATTCGCCATTGTGATGAATTTAAATTTTACACTAAACAAATGGTACTGTCCCTTTAATAAGTCAAATATCAGATTTTTTATTGTAAATCTTTTATTATGCGCTGAAATTCATTTTCTTTGAACATGTTATTTCGGTGTCGTTTTATATCTTTCGGCACAAAGACATACCACTTCTGAAACCAAAATTGTAATTTTTTAATAATAACATAAAGTCAGTAGTCATCTTTAAGACCAGATTTGAAATAACCACAGAATTTCACATAACCGCAGGCTTCTAAATAACCCGCCACATTTATAATATCACCAGTCACCTGAAGACCGGATTTCAAATAAACCCGCCCAAGGAACCTGAAAGAAATGACTTGTGATTGACAGACGCGCTATATATACCTTGGGTCATGATCATTTGATGCAAACTAGCAAATGATTGACGGTCCGGTGGTTGAGGTGTGTCTGAATGATCCAATCGAAATTATCTAGTCCACCGGTAGCCAGAAAAATTGGAGACAGGTGACCAGACAAGAATTCAGACTCACCGGGCCTCAAAAGACCATCGATCATCGTTATTTGCCAATAAGTAAGTAAAACATGTCAATAAGCACTTATGACTTCTCTACACTATATACAACCATACCACATCACCTTATTAAAGACAATCTAATTTCTCTTATTCGCTAGAGAAAATACAACATTTTTGGCATGTAATAATACTAAAGCGTTTTTTACTAACGGCAGTTTAGACAATTATACTATGAAGTTTGCGAAGCACTCACTATTAGATAATGATTTCGTCAGGTATGGAAATACCGTCTATAGACAAATTGTTGGTATCCCTATAGGTACGAACTGTACACCATTTGTCGCAGATTTGTTTTTATTTTGCTATGAACGAGATTTCATGTTGAGTCTTTCACCAGATACCCAGGCAGATGTTATTGAAGCCTTTAATGACACCTCTCGGTATCTGGATGACATATTGAACATTGACAACCCTTTCTTTCCATAAATGGTTATTAATATTTATCCTAAAGAACTTCAGCTTAACAAAGCCAATATATCTGATAATAACGCTTCTTTTCTTGATTTAGATCTCGCGATTGAAAATGGTGAAACAATTAGCAAAATCTATGACAAGAGGGATGATTTTAATTTTGACATTGTTAGTTACCCCCACTTGGATGGGGATGTTCCTCGAACAACTTCTTATGGGGTGTATGTATCTCAACTTATTCGTTTTTCTTGAGCTTGTACTCGAGTTGAAGACTTTAATATTCATAATCTTTGTATAACTAAAAAGCTACTCAATCAGGGTTACCGTTACCATAAACTTCGTAAAACCTTTGCAAAATTTTATTATCGTCACCCTGAACTTCTTTCCAAATATAAAAGTAATTTAAGGACTTTTCTGCGACAAGGACTATCACAACCTGACTTCTATGTGATGTGATTTATAAACTTCGTAAGATTCTTGGTCATGATCACTTTCACACTATCTTTGTTAAACTTCATTTTGCAACGTACTGCATGCTTGGTGGTGGACCCTTTTACAGTTTTCTACTATGCTTTTCTCTTTAATTGTACGATGACCGGACAGGCTGTGGACCCTATGATGATGCCTACCTAAAGCCCATTGAGACGGTGTCGTTTGATGTTTGTCTATGATCTTTCTTGTCCTGCCTTAATGGTTTATTCTCTTGCTGCTCTGGCTTCTGCCAAGTCATTGAGTACCTTCATTGTGGCTTTCTAGGCTATTGTTTTTTTATATTATAATTACAAGAGCATATTTGTGTTTTACTTATATTCCCTATTGATGCTGCCTTGTTGGTTAGTGATTAGATCATGGCGGGGATTTCTTTATTTACACTGTCCTGTTTTAATGGGATGACAGTAGGGTAAGTGTGAGGTTTGGTGCACCCTAGAACCGGTTTAAACACCCCAGTGGCCTACTTTGCCAGTGACAGTTCCAATGCGGTAGCCCTATTGTCAACCCTTTTGTGTTTGTGATGTCGTTTGTATTTATTATTACTTTTGCCTTCTTGTTTGTCTGTTTGCATTTTTGTTTTTGTGTTTTGTGGTTGACTGTCCTCCTTGAATGCTACTTTCCCTGTCCGATCTTTTTATATTTCTTTAACATGGTGCAGACGTAAATGAATACATTCCTTGTTGAATTACGAAAAGAACGATATAAGTATTATACTGAACCGTGCCTTATTTATGACAAACATCGTGGACAAATACTTTGAAGTTTGAAGGCTAAACCTACGCTATTTAACTTGGCTACTGTGACCAAACTGTGGAGATTATTTTATAACTAAGCATTTAAACAATGAATAATAGCACCTAGGTTGCAAAGTTACATCATTGCTATAACAGGAATTGGTGGTATTAAACAAGGTTAATTTATAGAGCGATACATTACTACCAGACCTTTACCGGCACCAACTACAACAATAACATGGCCGCCTCCAGTAAGATTGTCAGTTGCTAATGTGGAAATCTATCAAATAATTCAGTTTAAGTGCAATTTAAGAAATGAAGATGATAATTCCTGAACACATCAAGGTGTATATTATGTAAGTGAACAGTATTTATACATTTAGAATAAATAGTAAAATAATCACATTGTATAATGGTACCGAGATGTAAATGTAAACAATGATGTCACCAAAAAAGAGTATGATAATGGACCTTTGGAAACGGCCGAGCACGACACATACGAAATATTGCAGTCTCGGTTTGATTGAGACTGTTCATGAGCGGTAGTGAAATATGCTAGATACCGCTCACGCCCTCTCTTACCTTATTTATGTTTAAGCATGGTGCATGCAAATTAAAAAGTGATATATGTAACTACATGCAAAACAATAAAACATACAATACTTTTTCAATATGTATACGAATCATATAGGAATACCTAGATATGACGTAAATCAAAATCATTCTAAATATTGTTAGATTATATTGTATCATAACTGACTTTTCTAGTATCTTTCAGATAAATTTCCTGTCAAGAATTGCACCAGACCCAGTTATATCTCTTGCAAATTGCATCTGCCCAATTGGACTCTCTGGTTTGTGCGGTCATATTTTAGGTGTACCCTATCAACTGGCAAAGTTAAATAAATTAGAACTAAAGGCTTTACCAGAAGACATTGCAAAAATCTCTGATCCACAAACACACCATATACCGAGGGCCCCAAAAATACAAGGAAAGCCAGTTCAAGAATTGGAAGTTAGTGGCTATTCCAAAGCCAGCCCATCAATTGACTCTATACCAAGGGCAGTGAAAAGTACGCTATACAACCTTATACGTGGAGAAGGTGTAGACTGGAAAAGGGGTTTCAATGAACTGGAAGCAGTAGACAGCCAAATGCTGATCAATCCGGCACTGGAACTACAAAATGTACCTCACGTTGGCAGTAAATTTGTTTAGTACCAAAAGGCTCTGTTCTGAGAGTGACAATACGAATTCTTCATTTTGCAATTTGTTCAATGTTTTCTATTTCCCTCACTTTAAACTGTTTCGTTTTACTTCGAAAATCTGAAATGTTTAATCTTGCTCTTTTTTCAGACAAAACCTTTTCATAAGAAAACCCTTGCCTGCCATTATATCATCCCCTTTTTCAATTAGATCCAACAGACCAGACTCTGTATACAGAGAAGACACACAAGTAACTGCTCCATCAGCGGCGATCCCAAGCAGGCATTTGAATGTAATTGCTCCTTTGTAGCTTGAGTATGACTGAGAATTCAATCAGGGATATATAGATATAAAAATCGAACAGGAAAAGCCTCATTCAAAGACGACAGTCAACAACAAACACACACAGAAACAAAGAAAAAATATAAATGAATAAAGGGCCAAATAAGACATCACAAACACAAAAGGGTTGACTTTGGAATGGTCAGTGACAAAAAAGGCCGCTGGGGATTTAAACCAGGTTCTAGGGTGCACCAAACCTCATACTTACCCTACTGTCACCCCAATAAAAAGGGACAGTGTAAATAAATCAATCCCCGCCATGAACTATTCTCTAACCAACAAGGCAGCATCAATAGGCAATATAAGTAAAACACAAATATGCTCATGTGTATATAAATACAAAAAGAACAAAAGCTTAGAAAGCCACAAAGAAGGTAATCAATGACTTGGCAGAAGCCAGAGCAACAAGAGAATAAACCATTGAAGGCACGACAAGACAGGACTGCAGGCAAACATCAAACGTTATCGTCCTTTTAGGCTCTAGGTAGGCGTCATCATAGTGTCCACAGCCTGTCCGGTCATCACACAATCAAAGAGGGTAGCAATGTGGCGAACTGTAAATGGGTCCACCACCAAGCATGCAGTGTGTTACAAAATGATAGGCTCATAACCTCTTTTAAAAACCTTTTAACAAGTTTAACAAACATAGTGTGAAAGTGAACATGATCAAGGATCTTACGAAGTTTGTAAATCACGTCACCATAGAAGTCAGGTTGTGATAGTCGTTGTCGCAAAAGAGTTCTTAATTTACTTTTCTATTTGGAAAGAAGATCAGGGTTACAATAATAAAAAATTGCAAAGGTTTTACGAAGTTAATGGTAACGGTAACCCTGAAGGAGTCGCTTTTTAGTTATACAAATATTACGAATATTAAGGTCCTCAAAGTCCTCAACTCGAGTACAAGCTCTAGAAAAACGAATAAGTTGAGACACCTAGACGCCATAAGAAGTTGCTCGGGGAACATCCCCATCGTGTGTGGCCTTATCTCAATACAATCATTGATCACTCTCGTACTTGGATATATATTCTTAAAACAATATGGCATCAAGCGTTGAATAGATTGCTTTGGCAGCCAAATAGGATTATATCTTAGAACGAAGTATTAAAAGTTTGCCCATGTCACTAATTTCCGACTGACAGTTGCCACAGAACAATTAAATCGTACACCTAAATCTTGTTCAAGAAGTCCTGCTCTTAAACGGCACAAAAACATAAAGTACTCATCAATTGACCCTTTCACTAATATATGCAGACATGCGCACAAACGCTTCCGGGTGGAAACTCGATTTCGCTGTAGAAGACGTCATGAGTTTCGGTTTCGATAATTTGCAACGGTCTTAAAGTAATTTGCGATAGCCCAAGTGTGTTTTTGCAGCACCTAAATAAAATTTTAATATACTACACGTCTTTTTTTTATTTTTGTAATTTAATTGATATTATTCACGTCTTGACGTCATGTGTCGAGCTCATGTATCGACGGGTTTGTCATGTTTGTTTACTGTAGTTACCAAGATGGCGACCCGCCAAAGTTTAAATCGTTTATCAGTTAAGCAGTTGCGACAAATAGTGTCAGACAGCGAGGAAGAGCCATCACCGAAATTACTTAAAGGAGATTTAGTTGAAAAAGTAATTGCAATCAACGCAATATCAGTTGATTTGTCAACCCCAATATCAAAGCAAACACACTGTAACAGTGCCCTTCAGCCAACCATTTCTTGGAAAGAAAATCTGCCCCCTTTTGACAAGGTCACATACCCACCCTGTAATCCCATTGAAGTGCCGAATATTGATTTTAGTGATATTTTTTCATTCATGGTGTCGAGAAAAACTCCTTTTAATACACCTGTAAAAAAAAATTAAGGCCTAGACAAAGCTGTAAGGCACTATGAAGCAGGTGATGTCAGCAAAATTGAAATTGCAAAGGTACGAACATTATGTCAACACCATTTAATTTGCCTTTTCACATATCTGAACATAAATGTAAGAAATGAAAATGCATTGTTATTTTACGGCATGTTAACACGTATAAGGTTACATTAAGACAGCAACCTCAGAGGAAGATGAGATGAATTGAAGGATGAAGCTTTATGAACAAATAGTGTTTACCTTACTTTTTCAACCAATCAGTTGTCTCAGATTTTGCAATACTTGCACTATTTATTCATGAAGATTTACTACAAGAGTCTTCGCGGTGAAGAGCGTGACCTATATAGAGTCTATCGATAAATCCTATGGTAAACACTAAGCCGGATAGATTCTATGAAGAGACATCTTCGCCATTAAGAAACCGTGGTCGGTCGCTACGCTCCTTCCCTTTCAGTTTCTTAATGGCGAAAATTTCTCTTCATAGCCTTTACTGTGTTCATGAACAGTCTCAATCAAACCGAGACTGCAATAGTTTTATATTTATCGTGGATCCCTTTCATACACGTTGTGGATGGTTTTTAAATGACACGGCAAAGAAACACTGTCGACTGTGAGGCTCGAACCTGCGATGTGTGATTTTATAGTCCAAATAACAACTTATCTATCCAGCTTGCAAGCATTATCATAATCAATTGAATCTCCAGTCCTAAATATTATTATTCAGGTAGATGACATGACATACATCAGAGCATCTTGTATGGCATCTATGAAAAGGCAAAAGTATACAGTTTATGTGTGCATGTGCCCAGGATCTACAAGGACAACACTCCAATATGCCTATTGTCATTGTCCTATTGGGTAAATATGGCAGGCCCCTGACACTCCCTGATCAGCCTCATATGCATATATCTACATACATACACATAAAAAAAGATAATGAAAAACATTTGTTAATTTGTTATGATTCAGTGTTCATTCCAGGATGAAATGTAATGTGGACATGTGACCCATCCCAGTAAACAATGTGAGACATTATGAAAATATGAATAGATTATATCCAACAAAGCCAGAAGTAGCAAGAGTGTATCTAAGAAACATAGGTGCTAGCCAATCAGTAGGATTGATTCATTTATGCTGTTTCATGTAAACAAAAAAGTGTTGGCCCTTAACCTAAAAATAAAAAAATAAATATTTATATATATATATTTTAAGGGGCCACAGCTTTAGTTTTATAATGGGGCCATTTGTGAGAAAGGTGTGTCTATGGTGCAAGGGTGTGGCATCGAATGAACACTGATGATTAAAACATAGCAAGAAATATTTAACCAAGATTTATTTCAAAATTGCCTGGTTTACTTCTGGACCATAATACAAATACACCAACACTGAATAGATGAGCACAATATATTTTTATTATTATAGAAAACACTCTCAGAATATAGTAATCCAAAAGTATCCAGTATGCACTTATATATAATAAAGAATACTGATTTTACCCTGAACTCACATAGCTTGTCATATTCCTATTACAAACATTCTAAACTTTACAGAAAATAAACACGTTAACAGCATCTACATGTAACTAATTTTAAATTTGCCTTTAATGACAAAATGAAGAATAAATATATATGTACAAACTGATAATTTTATTCAATATTTCAAAACAAATTGTTACAGTCCTAGCATTTCGCTATCATAATTTTTTTTTGTGTTATTTGAAACAAATAACAACACAAAAACTGTCATACACGATGTAATTCAATCTACAATTTCTTCTTAAAAGTGTGTTTACATATTTCAGTCTAGCTCAGACATGTAGCCATGTGGGTGCAGTCCTCTTTACAATTAATATCAGCCAGAGACAGCCAGCAAATAGTGCAAGCTGCACTTCTGTCTTATCAACATGGAATGTGCCCAGACCAATGACGATAAAGCCTAAGCCTCTCAGCCAGTTTGATCTAGGGAAAGAGGAAAACGGTATAAAGCGACAAGTGCTGGAGTTTGATCCCAGACATTCAGCAGCCAGGCATGCAGAAGTTGATCACATGATACAAAGTCTGAGGGAATTGAAACGGGTCTTCCCTAAAACAGGTATGATATTAGTATACAGTTAAACATGCTCAAGAGAACACCTGTATTGAGACCACCTGTGTTAAGAGAACAGTTTTACTTTTTGCTTTTCTTGTCTCTAAACCCTTACCCTGCTATTATTAGTTATTGGGTTTGTTACTGACCCCCTACAGAAATATGTGGGTTCAGTAAGATATATAGGGGGCGAGGCGATAGCCGAGTCACCCTATACATGTGACTGACCCCACATATTTCTGTAGGGGGTCAGTAACAAACCCAATAACTGATTTATTGCATCGAGCACCTTTTTAAGGTATTCGCCGATACTTAACCCATTTTAATGGAGCGTCAACGCCATTGAGACGTTCGCGCAATTTGACGTCATGATGTTGACATTACGACCGGTACAGTTTAAAAACATTATTAAAGTTACTTATTATGTGTGTTACTAACGCCTTAAAGAACTATTTGCAAATGATTTAAACTCTGAATCGGAATTGTAGTCCATATTGTTTTAGTGACCCTCTATGAAATCTACTGACCCACTATAGAATAATAGAGGGTCACCATGTGACCGCTCTAATCCAATGAAATTCCTAGGATTTTGTGCGAGATGCAATAAAAATGTATAATGCACTGTCTTTTCTTTGAATTTGGACCGTTCCATTTATGATGCAAAGGGGTGTTGTTTGGAAATGACTAATGAGCAGCCAGATAGTGTACACCCTTATCAGCCTTCGAGTTTTGCTATTCGGCGGTTTTCAAGATTTTAACGAAAATTAACATGAAATTTGACTTTGGAAATGACTGATTTTTTGAAAACTTCTACCCCAGTAAGGAAACATCAGCTGCAGGCTTTGTTATGATTTCCTCCTCTATAAAAAATAAGTTTCATTACTTTCTTAAAGCAAAAGAGAGAAAAAATATATAACTTAAGATTTAGGGACAAAACACACACATTTGCAAATAATGATGAATTGAATTGAATTGGGTTTTAAGAAGCACCAACACATGAAAAGATTATATGGCGCATAACAGGCATGAACATGCCAGGCTCATCTTCCATGTACATCGAGATAAAATATGGAAAATGAACCTAGAACCTTCTCACCCTGAACTGCAGAGTTGCTTCAAATTCTATCGTAGAAACTCCATTTACGCTGGAGCCACGTTTATTGTTTTTCTGCCACTGCTCTTTTGATGCGAGCAAGATGGCACCTGAAACAATGCAGGGATCATGATGAAGACCTTTAATGAACATGAACAAAAAATGTTAAAATGAACATGAATTTGTGGGGATTCTACCCCTCTGCCTACCCCTCCAAAGGGATCTGCAGTGGCCCTCTTCTTTGCCCCGTGACCAAACGTGGGCCCCCGGGAACCACACAGGGCGCAAATGATGATGAATTATTATTTTTTTAAGTATGACCAAAGATATGTGATAACACAGCAAAAAGTAACTAATAATTTTTTGTCGTACAAAATATGAATAAAATGCTTATTTTGGTTAATTTATAAAATCATCGCTAACATACGAGCAAACTGTCCTATCATTTTTTAATTTCTTAATATTGCGATAAAATTCGAATGTTTAATTCAACATTTGTATTTTTGTCTTATATTAAAACATACGATCACATTTAAATTGCAAACACAATTTTAAACAATTATGACATGCATTTTGTTGAATTATTTGGTTCAGGTAAAACTCTACGGCAATAGAAACATATGATATAGGCCTAAAATTGGAGAATAGCATGCACCTAATTTAAAATGTAATTTAAGACGAACCGCGTGAAATTAGAGATTATTTTTAAATGTATACGTTCTTAATGACAGTTTCACTTAATTAAATCACACATTTTTTATGATAATCACTTCTGCTGAAAAATAACATCTTAAAACAAAAGTGTTAAGTTATAAGTTGAACACCTCTCGTACATTTATAATCCTAAACTAATATAAAATCATCAGACTTGAAACACTTTGAAAACATCTTATTTACGAAATAGAACATCGTTTACTGTGAATTATCGTTTATTATTATATAACCTATAAATAGACGCGTTTTCATTGGCTAAAAAGTAATTTTTTAGAAAAAATATCTAGCGATATTGACCTGTTTTTTTTGATATTGACCTGTTTTTTTGATATTGACCTGTTTTATATAATTGTTTTTTTGATATTGACCTGTTTTATATAATTGTAAATTGAGGGTTATATAATAAAACAGTTATGGACTTTTCAGCTGTTATACATGATGTTGATATGTACCAAAAAATCATTATTGACCTCGGCTATCGCCTCGGTCAATAATGATTTTTTTGGTGCATATCACATCATGTATAACAGCTGAAAAGTCCATAATTGTATAATATATCACGGTTTGGAGTTCAATTGTAAACAATAATTACACTCTGTAAACAATACTTTCACGAGCCCAAAGGGCGAGTGAAATTATTGTTTACAATTGAACTCCAAACCGTGATATATTATAGATAATTCACCGTAAACGATGTTCTATTTCTATTCTAATACCCCTAAAATGTGAAAATAACGCTCACATCTGAAATCTTTCGCATTGCTTCGCTTACTCTCCTAACGTTGCATACGTTACAATTTCGTTCAATATAACACGATATAATTATTTTAAACTAGCTATATAGTGCGGGTGTATTAGAATATATATTATAATCATAACATTGATGTTGAGGGCCACAGTGGCAGTTTGACTGTCTGAACAAGAGGCCAAAGAGGGTCTGTATCGCTCTACCTCTTAAAATGAATACAGAGTTGTGTGTGTTTATGTGGTAAACTTTCTATTTTTAGTAACAGTGACCTTGACCAGGTGTGAGATTGTGTAAAATGTATTAAATATATAGAGGATCTTAAACAAGTTCCCATTTCATATAAGATTTATGAAACGAGTTATGAATTATTTTAATTTTAACGAGCCTTTTGGCGAGTTAAAATTAAAAATAATTCATAACAAGTTTCATAAATCTTATATGGAATGGGAACGAGTTTAAGATCCTATTTATCACATAACATTGCAATCAAATTAGTAAAAATTAATTCAGATGGACATAAAACCGCCACGACGTCGGACACACGTTAGCACCAAAACGTCATAAAATATGTGACGTTGTAACGTCGCGTCTCACACATAACGTTGCATATAAAAGAGTTTGTGTTTTACCTCTTTACAAAATAGCAGTTTCCGTCAACTTTTTAACAAACAAACAACAATGTTTTGTATAACGTGCATTATTTTTATAAGCTGTTACAAATAATAAGTTTATGACTCAGATCTGGGTGAACTTGTAATAAATAAAATAGTTTCAGTTAATAAACTTGCGTAGTGTTACAGGTTTAACTCAACCAATCAAAATCGTTCCAGGTTGTATTACACGTGTGTCATACAACAGAATATTAAATGTGTGTTCGACACTGCTAACAAGGGACGTTATGTGATAAATAAACAACAAAAACAAAATATAGTGTGTTTTATGTTCTCACTAATTCCAATCTCATTTAACATTACTTCATTTGATGAAAATAAACATGCTTCATCATTTTCTCTAAGTGTACACATGTGTAAACTTCATAAAAATAATAATAAAAACTCTATATACTTTGTAATTTTAAATCCCCCAGGCATGGCCCACCTTTGTAACATTCCTGATGAAACACCAGATGATGAATGGGAGGAAGTTGTGGAGTGTGAACATGATCAGCTCACCCAGACAATTAAGGATATGGTGTTTACACCTACTAATAGTAAGTAAATTATTACATAACAACGATGGTAAGTAACTGTGTGAAATTCAAAAAGAGTGTGTTCATACTTTTTTCAGCTATCATTGTGTGCTAAAAAAAATCTCAAGTATTTCCCATTTGAAATTAAGGAAACTATGAAACTAAATTATTGGGAATACCATCCTGTTTATTACATATGAGTGTGTTTCAATGCCGGGTGTCACATGAATATCACATAAATATAACTGAGCACTCCTACATAAGTGCTAGAAAAGTAAACAATCTAATGTTTAACCTACAGATACCAGACACTACCACCAGCAGTAAAATGGGGAGTGGATCATGAGGACATTGCAAGGATGGAATACATGAACTATTTTTTCAATTGCAAAGTTGAAAGCACAGACCTGACCTTACACCCACTCTATTCCTTCCTTGGAGCATCAAGTGATGGTAGAGTTACTGATGGAAATTTACCAGAAGGAAATAATGCTGGTATCCTTGAAATAAAGTGTCCATACTCAATAAATGGTGAAAATGTCACGAAAATATCAGGACCGCAATTATTGGACACACCAGGATTTTACATGAGTTGGCGTGGTAAAGACCATGAGGATGGGGCTATTCTGGATAGAAATCACAAAAACTATGCTCAAGTACAGGGAGAGATGGAAATAATGGGTTTGCCCTGGTGTGATTTTTATGTATGGACTGAAGCAAGTGAAGACAATCTCATTGTGGAAAGGATCTTCTTTGATTCAGAATTTGTTTGTCAAATGCTGCCAAAACTGGTTGAATTTTACATGAAGCATATATTCCCAAAAGTCATGGGACGTATCTAGGATAAAACAATGTCAAATTCTGATTTATTAAACTTGTCGACCTTTGATAATATATTTCAGTACAGTCAATAATTACTCTTAAACGAGCATATTTTCTAAAGCAAGGAGGCATTGTTCTATTTATTATATCACGGCTAGGGAACACATTTAATTGCCTCAATTCCACATGTAGAAGACAAATCCAGGTGGTAAAATATGTTGAGTAAGTTCCAATAGAAATACCGAACCTATCTGCAACATCTTGCACAAAAAGTCCAAGCCTCAGTCGAATTAACACCGAAAACAGCTGATCTATTGGTTCAAGTAGTCCTCTTGTTGACCTGGTCCTGTCTGTGACTGTTGTACAAGCCTGTCCTGTCCAGTAGGTCATGCATCGGGCCTTTGGAAGCAGAAAACTGAAATGAAAATCAAATATTTTTAGGTC
>JAWPHD010026380.1:0-13252 GCA_037043455.1 Cyrtodaria siliqua | reverse complement strand
CAGCCAAAGTCGTCCTGGCCGTTCTTTACACTGACCAGCCTGCCTGGCTGTAGGAAGGGCAGGATGTACTGAGGTTTCTGCATGAAGGTGAGCAGTTCCTTACTGAGGTGGTCCAACTGCTGCCGTATCTTGTAGTAGGCTGCCACCTGCTCCTCGTTGGGGACAACAATTCCATTATACTGGTCTTCTGTTGTCTTAAGTTCTTAAAATTTAAAACAATAAATCTTATACTGATGTACTGCGATATGAAGACTTTACCTACAACAGGGATTTTCTGCATTTTTGGAAGGGGCTTTTTGAATTCAGAAAATTGCCCGTGAAATCTACAAATTGGGGAAAAAGAATAATCCTACTATATTAAATAGTAAGGCACTAAAAATGTTTGGAATAGTTTCAAAATCAAGCTCTTATACAACTCTACAACAAATAGGGCTACATTTAATATATAAAAAATAAAATTGGTGGGGTGGGGGTTGTGGGGTGTGGGGGTGGGGGGGAAATATGAGGATATTTTGGATTTAGATGGACCGAAATTCAGCCCCAAATTGGGCCTAAAAAATCCCTGTATAATAATAAACAAGAAAATATGTTCACGAGACAAGGATTACCACTTCTGAAGTTGGGTATGAGATAAAGATAAGGAGCCCTTTGATTAGAAGAAAAACGGGTGATGGCAGACCTATATTCTTTACATTTTAAAGGTAACATTTCTTGAAAGTTCAAGCTTTTCATGGAAGGATTTTAAAGAAACTAACCCGCCAAATAACAAATATCAAAACTCTATCCAGGTGTTCAGGTCATATAATAATGCCAATTAAAAGTATAGGTTTCTTCATGGGTTCTTAAAATACATGATTGAATATGTGTAAAATTAATTATCAGTTAATAATTTGACACTCCAACTTTGGGGTTTCGTCTGGTCGTTTATAGTTTGTCTATTGAGTTTGGGTTATATATATAACTTATTGTCAGCAGGTTTAGAAACGATGTACATATGTTGCAAAAGTTGGCTGTTGTTGGCGGGATAGCTACTTGTGTTTTCATTTTTTTTGATTGAACCAGCAGTTTTGACTTGGTTATCAAAATAGAACAAATGGATAGACATAAAAGTATATCCCTTCCATATTGCATGCCAGTCCTGAAAACTTCCAACATCATTAAATTCCCACGAAACTGGTTCATGCATTACTACGCTTTTAAACATGAACATGCAGTTGTCGGGCAGGTTTCGGACAAAGTTATTGAGTTACAGGAAACACATAAACCTAAGTATCAACCTACTTTCACAGAGATCAGGTATAGCTGCGTAGTTCTGGAACTGGTAGAATGACCTCTCTAACATGTACTCTGGGTTAATCTCCTCTACCCGCAGCAGGTTCAGCACCATGTTATACGTCAGATGGAACGCACTGTTCAGGGGGTCAGGAGCTCCCTACAATATGGGTCAACGTCAAAAATATTCATGTGTGAACTTATATGGCAGTATTTCCTTATCATTGGTCACGTGCTTCTTTGCCCCCTTTGCCTATTAGTTGCAGGTTGCTTTGCTCCAACCCCCTCCGCCACCCTACCTAATACACACACTTTTAGATAAATATACTGATGTTTATACACATTTTTCCACCTTAATTAGTAATACAGAATTTTATTTTTGGAAAGTGAACTTCATATTTATGTAGTATTCAATATGGGTGGCATATTCCTATTAGAAAGATAATTATTATAACAGACAATGTAGAGAAAAAGATCAAAACACCTGCCAGAATATTCCTTATAAACTTCAATATATAAATCCTTTATATTGAAATTTGAGCTTAATAGTTGTGCAATCTTGACAACAGAACACATTATTATTTGCCTGAAATACATATGAACCAGGTACCAGCATCAGTTTGTACACATGATCATTTGCCTGAAATACATCTGAACCAGGTACCAGCATCAGTAATGAGCAAAGAACAATCCAACACATGATCATTTGCGTGATATACATCTGAACCAGGTACCAGCATCAGTTTGTACATATGTTCATTGGCCTAAAGTATATATGAACCCGGTACCAGCATCAGTTTGTACATATGTTCATTGGCCTAAAATACATATGAACCAGGTACCAGCATCAGTTTGTACATATGTTCATTGGCCTAAAGTACATCTGAACCAGGTACCAGCATCAGTTTGTACATATGTTCATTGGCCTAAAATACATCTGAACCAGGTACCAGCATCAGTTTGTACATATGTTCATTGGCCTAAAATACATCAGAACCAGGTACCAGCATTAGTAATGCACAAAGGACAATACCTTGAGAATGAGTTTTCCTGCAGACGGCGGCATCTTCTCGTCAATCATGAGGATAACAATGCCTCGGTCATCCAACCCACGCCTACCTGCACGACCACTCATCTGTATGTACTCACCAGAGGTCACCTGTGTAGGCATGCAAAATATATTGATGTAATAATCACAACATTCTATCTTTCGTTTCTTCAGTTGTAAAGAGAAGCAGGTTCAAGATGTAATTGTCTACGTTTCAATCTTGAAGAGGTTAATCCGTTATTATACGTTTCAATCTCGATGAGGTTAATCCGTTATCCACATTTCAATTTTGATTAGGTTAATCCATTATCCTACATTTCAATCTTGAGGAGGTTAATCCGTTATTCTACATTTCAATCTTGAGGAGGTTAATCTGTTATTCTACATTTCAATCTTGAGGAGGTTAATCCGTTATTCTACATTTCAATCTTGAGGAGGTTAATCCGTTATTCTACATTTCAATCTTGAGGAGGTTAATCTGTTATTCTACATTTCAATCTTGAGGAGGTTAATCTGTTATTCTACATTTCAATCTTGAGGAGGTTAATCTGTTATTCTACATTTCAATCTTGAGGAGGTTAATCCGTTATTCTACATTTCAATCTTGAGGAGGTTAATCTGTTATTCTACATTTCAATCTTGAGGAGGTTAATCCGTTATTCTACATTTCAATCTTGAGGAGGTTAATCCTTTATTCTACATTTCAATCTTGAGGAGGTTAATCTGTTATTCTACATTTCAATCTTGAGGAGGTTAATCCGTTATTCTACATTTCAATCTTGAGGAGGTTAATCCGTTATTCTACATTTCAATCTTGAGGAGGTTAATCTGTTATTCTACATTTCAATCTTGAGGAGGTTAATCCGTTATTCTACATTTCAATCTTGAGGAGGTTAATCCGTTATTCTACATTTCAATCTTGAGGAGGTTAATCCGTTATTCTACATTTCAATCTTGAGGAGGTTAATCCGGTATTCTACATTTAAATTTTGAAGAAGTTAAATCTGGTATTCTATATTAAAGTTTTGAAGAGGTTAATCTGTTACACTTCATTTAAATTTTGAAGAGTTTTTTAATTTAATAGAACTTTATTCTACTTTTTTATTTTGAAGAGGTTAATCTGTTATTGAAGTCACATATATCTATTTTAACAATGATACACCCAGACTCACTTTCAGAATTGTAAAACTGTAAATCGCTCTCCAAAGACTTTAAAATTCAACACGACTATCTCAAATCTAATTAATCTGTTTGTATCATCCATGATAGTTGTCTATTGATTGTCTTGTCACTTTAGTAAAATATCCCACTAATGTCAATAGTTTTTATCAGGAATTGGTCTTAATAGGTTTTCCATGCAGATACAAATTGGAAAAAACATTAAGGAACACTAATTTGTATTGTCTAAGTTGCGCGTGCCGAACATTGTAGCATTTCAAGTTGTTTGTACCTACATCATGTAACCGGTAAAACCCATGACAGACATATTCCGGAATAAGTCTGTTTTAAATTAAAGTCATGTAATCTTAAATTGATGTAGTAAATAAAAGGCTTAATTATACTGATCAATTTTTATTTGCTGAGGTAACCAACAGCAACTCGATGGCATTTTGTAAAATGGCAATGTGTCTACTTGTAGCAGTGAGCTCTATGCTCAACTTTTAGGGATGTCACACTGGAATACCACCCCCTCCTTAAACACATGACATGATACCCAACCTTGTCACATTATGTTGATACGGGGCCAACTAGTCCTATAACTTCCCTTTATATGATGAACGTCAAGCAAGGGAGCCACTAGTATCATATTTATGAACCCTTTTTTTAAAAAAAAAAAAATCTTTTTCTTTCTCTTTATGTTAGCCCTCAGCCCCCCGGGGTGACCACATGTCTGACCACGGGGGTAGCCGTAGTTTTCTGCACACAATCTGTACATACATACAGACAGTTATATGTGAGCAAGGATAGAGTCATCATTGGGCTAACAATGTTCTATAGACAAGATGTCAAAACGACACCACTAAAGGCAAGAAGATAATTGGTCACCAAATTGGCAATGTGTCAGCGTTTTATATGAAAATTAACAACCAATCTGAGGTTATTTACATTAAATGGCAGTGGTCAATACATTTAAGATAAGCATTTGCAGCTACCTACCCATCTGAAATCTTGTCATTTTGAAGGGGTTAATCTGTTGTTCTACATTTAAATTTGAAGAGTTTAATCTGGTATTCTACATTTATATTTTGAAGAGGTTAATCTGTTACACTTCATTTAAATTTTGAAGAGTTTTTTTAATTTAATACAACTATATACTACATTTTTATTTTGAAGAGGTTAATCTGTTATTGAAGTCGCATATATTTATTTTAACAATGATACACCCAGACTCACTTTCAGAATTGTAAAACTGTAAATCGCTCTCCACTGACTTTAAAATTCAACACGATTATCTCAAATCTAACTTCATGCTTAAAATTCATATTAACCTGTTTGTATCATCCATGATAGTTGTCTATTGATTGTCTGTCAGTTTAGTAAAATATCCCACTAATGTCCATAATTTTTATCAGGAATTGGTCTTAATAGATTTTCCATGCAGATACAAATTGGAAAAAACATTAAGGAACACTAATTTGTATTGTCTAAGTTACACGTGCCGAACATTGTAGCATTTCAAGTTATTTGTACCCAATCATGTGACCGGTAAAACCCACGACAGGCATATACCGGATTAAGTCTGTTTTAAATTCAAGTATACAATCTTAAATTGATGTAGTAAATAAAAGGCTTAATTAAGACTTATCAATTTTTATTTGCTGAGGTAACCAACTCAATTAATGGCATTTTGTAAAATGGCAATGTGTCTACTTGTAGCAGTGAGCTCTATGCTCAACTTTTAGGGATGTCACACTGGAATACCACCCCCTCCTTAAACACATGACATAATACTCCACCTTGTCACATTATGTTGATACGGGGCCAACTAGTCCTATAACTTCCCTTTATATGATGAACGTCAAGCAAGGGAGCCACTAGTATCATATTTATGAAGTCATTTTTAAAAAAAATAAAAATATTTGTTTCTTTTTCTTTCTGTTTATGTTAGCCCTCAGCCCCCCGGGGTGACCACATGTCTGACCCCGGGGGTAGCCATGGTTTTCTGCACACAATCTGTACATACATACAGACAGTTATATGTGAGCAAGGATAGAGTCATCATTGGGCTATCAATGTTCAATACACAAGATGTCAAAACAATACCACTAAAGGCAAGAAGAAAATTGGTCTCCAAATTGGCAATGTGTCAGCGTTTTATATGAAAATTAACAACCAATCTCAGGTTATTTACATTAAATGGCAGTGGTCAATACATTTAAGATAAGTATTTGCAGCTACCTACCCATCTGAAATCTTGTCCATCAAATTTTCTGGCATTAGTAAACAGAACTGTTCTGGCAGGCATGTTGAGTCCCATGGCAAACGTCTCTGTAGCAAATAGCGCCTGCAATGGAGATTTATCATACAATCTGACCACATAAGATTTCTTTATGTATAGCTTTAAGAAGATATCAGTGATTCAATCACTCAAACATTTGGTTCCAAATACATACTTTATATTTATCATAGCAGTATAAAAAAGTGTTTTGAATGTTTACAAATCGAGGGGTGGGATTCCAAACTATTCTAACTATATACAAATAAAGAACAAGAAACAACAATAGTTGATACTTGATAAAAAAAAGAAGAAAATTGTTCATTCCATGTACAAACCTTGAATTCATGTCAAAGTAAATTTTGATTATAACCGAGAATATTTTATACATACCTTATAAATTATAAAAAAAAAATCTATAAACACAGGCTCTCTAAGGTAAAAACAACAACGTTGTTTAATAGCTATTGTATTATCGTATTTAGTTGACACTATCAGTATAAGTATGGGTTGCAATTTGTGTTAGTCATATTTAGTTGACAATATATCAGTATTAGTATGCAAGTACCTACCTTTATAAGGCCTTCTGAGAAGAGGATTTCTATAGTCTCCTTCAACAGTGGCAGTAATCCACCATGATGTATGCCAATACCCTTCTTTAACAATGGTAAAACATGCTCAACCTAAAACAAACACAGTATAAATAGTTTTACAAATATTGAAATTATCATTACTATGACTACCGTGGTGGAGATATATCGCTTTGCAATGAACAAATATTTCATCCTGTATTGACAAAACATACATAATTTTAAGAAGACTTAAGACTCGATTGGACTCGATTGGAACATGAAACTACATTTATACTACCGGTATATATACTGAAAGGAAAAAGAAACGCACAATGGGTATTTCCACTATATATTGTATGTTTAATATGCTACTGCTAATCGAATGGTACAAGGCGACATTAGGCCTGTCTTTTTGGAAAGAAGGTTTAAACAGCACCAAACACACCAATGGTTACCCCTTTAAAGTTTCATTATTGACAGAATGCGCTTTTGGCTCAACCAAGTGAGCAAACTTAGGCTTTAAATGTTGCAATCTCTTTAACATTACTGAAATGGCTCAACTTTTTCGAGTGAAACTTCAACATTTATGAATTTCGAGTGACAAAGTATACTTTGATTAAAAGGTCTACTACATGACAGAGTTGTCCTTTCTGTAATTAGTTGTAGCCCCTTTTTGTACAAAACACGTTGAGATATATCTGGAATATTACGTGGAATTAGGTGTATAATTGTGTAGTATAGGCAATTGTTTGATTATGCTTTTCTTTTTCCTACAGTATATATACAGTACAAGTTACATATGTGTGCAAAAAAACAACTGGAAAAAGTAGTTTTATATTAATGCTATTTAATATTTCTGAATGATGATCGCGTTAACAATTAATGATATACTTGTTTAACCATATTTCTATCTCATGTAGCCTAAGCAGTAACAAAAACAACAACAACTGAATGCCTTCGATTGCAAAACATTGCTATAAATACAACACATGTCTGTGTATATGGAACATAGAGAACTATACAAGCACAGACCTGAGGTAGCTTCTTATCCTCATCTGACAGGGCGTCAATGGCATTGTTAAACACCTCTTGTACAAGCTCTTTCTCTTCCTCTGCAATAATAAACCAGTTCATAGCATAAATATATTATAATGTGACACTTTAATACTGTGTCTTGGTTTAGAACTCAAACTGTAAACGGCCATGTTTTCTGATATCCGCAAAAACTAAATGCATAGTATTTGAATACATTTTGTTTGTAACCCATGTCACCCAAGACTATAAGAATCTTTCATGGGTATCAGGTTAAGATAGCGATTTCCAATCCGAGGTATAAGTGTTTTTATCAGAACCGAGGCTCTGCCGATGAACCGAATACCCATGATAGATTCTTTTTCTTGCATATCAGAGACATGTTGTGCGTTGACGCCGCCGGCTACTAACGTTTTGCATATTTTCCTGCATACCGGATGTTGGTGCGCGCGTGACTTTTATCTTTACCCATAAAGACCTTCCATTCCCCATGTAAAACATGGATAGTCTTATCCGGTATGCAAGAAAGAATATTGGCCACTGTTATGATAAAACAGGCATGCAAAGAGTTAATCAAAGAAGATATTTAACATGTTAAATGAAACAAGAAAACTGCGTTTTTTAATATCTACCTGAATTGAAGTCTAGTTTTGTCATCTGCATGGCATATGCCTCGCAGTCCTTCTTACTAAAACTGAACACAATGACTGGGGCAAACTTCCTCTCCAGGATCATCTTCACAATCTTGAAACAGTTTGTCTCTTGTTCTGTAAAGGAGGACAATAACTGTGAAGGGAAATCTGTCATAAAAGTTGATGGTGTTAATTATTCATACCACCACTGCCAACAGGAAATAGAAATCGGTATGTAGATTGCATCTTGATATATGTACTACTGCATTGTGGCGTGTTTTTATACTTCATAGGGTACTTATGTCTTAATTGCATACATGATAGGGTAGTTATCTACTTATTTTCAGTAAACTTGCTACTTACGTTTGAATCCCCCTTTTCTGCCCTTTACGTCTCCTTTGGCAGCATCACCAGCGTCCTTTAGTACAGACATGGCTGTGTTGAAGTTTTCCTCTCTGAACTCACTCTGAAGGTAAAACCAATGTACAAAGTAGAATCTCTTAGCTGCAGCTATCTGCATTATGTTATGATTACAAGTGATGACAAGCTCACTAAAGCCAACATTATTGTTCCAAGATCTCAGAACTTTTTAAATTTCTTGACATGAAGTTGCTCAGGCGTTTGTAATGATATCTGTATGTTGGTTTATACAGTAGATAATTCAGAAGGCATTTTTTTTTACCAAATAAACGGCAAAAACGGCAAAAACTCCGAAGTGCTCACATGTATTTTGCTCTAGGTCACTCATCAGAGCTTTTATTGAAACAAAACTTTAAATACAACTTGGGTGAAAATAACAAGAGGCCCAAGAGGGCCTGTATCAATCTACTGGCTACCACCAGGGTGGGGACTTCTTGTAGTTTCAGAGAAGAAGATTTTTGAAGTTCTTCCCTATAACTCTATGTAAAACTGATACAACAAGGTGGAAAAAAAACTATAATATAAAAAAAAATCAAAAAATCAAAAAAAATCATTGATATTAACAATCTCTTAAAGTTTGATAAAGACCGGATGGAAAATGAAATGAAGGTGCTAGAGTGTTCACAAGGCAGAATATAGCATCTTTCAACAAATCAAGGGCCATAACTCTGGTGTTACTGATCCGATTTGGCTGGTTTTCGAACTTGTCCAAGCTTTCATTGATATAAAGACACTGGTAAAGTTTCATAAAGATCCGATTAATAATGAAAGCCATAGAGTGTTCACAAGGCAAAAACTTAACGGACGGACGACGGACAACTCGTCATCCCATAAGCTCTACTGGCCGAAAGCTAAAAATGACAGTTTTATGCTAAAGTTATCACAAAAACAAGATGAAAGTTAACAAATGTTTGATGGATAACAATCAAAGCGCATTCCCAATGGCCGAGGCACTCATCAGAGCTAAAAGCTGTAAATACGAACACTTCAGTTGTATTATCTTAAGTGTCAACACTTACATTTTCATCTACCACGAGATGAATACCATCCCCGCCAGCAGGGTAGATGTAGTGCTGTAGAGGGGTGGGTCTGTAGTCAGTGTACACAACATGGCACGGCTGAAATAAAACAAGATGTACTGATGTAGAGAGAGAGCTGACTGGCTGCCAAGGCTACCATCTTGGATGACCAAATCACATAAACAAGCTATCCGTTTGGTGAAGGACCAGTTTCAATAAATCTGACTGTTCCAGAGGATAATGATAACAAGTCCTCTTCTGTTTTAGCAATGATGTTGGATGGACTTAAGAAAAACAACTAGATACCATATAAAGTAAGAATTTGCGACATTCCATGAAGACCAGGGCCCGGTTTATGAAACAACTTACGACACTTTTGATAAATTCTTTACTTTGATTTACAATTCACAAATGAACGCGATTTCATTTCATTTTCTTACACCATTGATATTTCTGCACATAATACACACATACTTATCGACATTGAATGCTTAGGTGCAAAAATGTGAACATCTTTAAAAATTGAGACTTATCGTAAGATGTTTAATAAAACGGGGCCCAGATCAGTAGTATAATTTTAGGAATAGAAACAACAACATGAGCTGTCGACCGAGAGTGAGCTTGACTTTTAAAAGCGTAACACAATTATGGCTCTTGCCTAGCTGAGTTCCTATTATGACAGTAAATATATGTGTGGTTTCATTGGATTCCTTTAGGCGCTTTCAGAGACGCTAAAATGTTAACCAATGCCGAATGAGGCACCGGCAATGCGACGAGCAATGAATGAATGGTGTTTTACAGCACGCCGACACAAATTGGTCATAGCACGCCGACACAAATTGGTCATATTGCGCCTGAAATTGATGAAAATGAACAATGAAATAAGTCATTTATTTACTATGATTATTATATGAAATGGTAAAAATATTAACTATGTTCATGTAGATCAACAAATGCCCGGATGTGTACACAAGTAAATACCAATACGAACCCATTACAATGAATTCAATTTCAAAACTGAAATCAATTATATCAAGCAACTCTTTCATACTATTAACTCGGTAGTCTCTTTGTCACATAGGATTGAAGACTACAAAATCTAACAATATATGTTTAGTTTAAAGTAATTTATTTTACATCGATTGTATAACGAAAGCTCTATGAACTTATATGAATCACTCTCGATGTCCTCCTGGGTAGAACCAGTACTAAGCAAATGCAGATCAAGTGTCTTACTCAGGGACACAATGCATATGGCAATGGCGGGGATTGAACCCACGACTTTTCGATCATGGGTCCAACGCTCTACCACTAGACCACAGCGCTGCAATATATGTTTGGCAGTTAATGGTGCATATCTGGCTATTACTCACCTTGTTATAAATATAAATGAGTACAGCATGTATACATTCTGAACCAGGTCTGGGGTGAGTAGAACAGATTTTTTGTATTTTGACTTTAATATCAGATCAGTTGAGCTAATAAAACATTATGTAGCATGAACGTTTTTCAAACCTGGTGATGCAAGTGACATATCCACTCTGCAAACTGTCTGGCATTGGGTATAGTAGCAGACAGGAACACATAATGTACGTTATCTGGTAACAGAATGATGGTTTCTTCCCATACCACACCTCGCTCTGGAACAAATCATGTCAACATCTTTAGGGGATGTGTACTTCCGTAGTGAGAAGCAATGTTTGCAAACTGTTTACTTAATGTATGGGAATTAATTGTTTATTATGAAATATAAGTTACAAATAGGGGAGTAAATGTTTCGATGTTGAGTGTTTGCTATTAATAGGAATATATATTGGCCAAAAAAAAAAAGAGTGTGTTTCCTATTGCATGCTCTAAAAAAATAGGGTAGGTCGGTAGGCATTTTCTTTTTTCTTTCTCTTTTTTTTTATTTTTGGAGCAAGATATTGTGAGATGCTACATGTATTTATCTCATAAACCCCATACAATTGATGATACAACTGAATTTTCTCTGTAATTTCAGTTTGCCTCGATATATTATGATAAATCATTGTTCAGAACAATTTTTTTTTTTGTTTCATAAGAAGTTTTAGGGTCGGCCCTTAAAAATAGGGTCGGTCGGGCCACCGGAAACACAGGTATTTTTTTTTTTGGCCATATATATGCCATGTGTAAAATTTATTGTTTGGCAAATGGACATCCGCAGACACCTCAAGCTGACCAGTACCTGCTTTAAAGCAAACCTACCTAAATTTGTTTTGCGACAACAAATTAAAAGCTTATTGTTTTCATTTTTAAGAGTTTCATTGTAGTCAAAGGAAAGTAAACAATAAAACCCTTACTTTGAATAGTGTTTATAGACTAATCATTTTTCAAGAAAGCAGAAAGCTTCGTTAGTGTTGATGTCTTATAAAAGTGATACCTTTATCCCTCATGTAGTGAATCTCGTCAAATATCACCCATCCCACCTCTCGCATGATCTCTGACCCCCTGTACAACATACTTCTTAAAATCTGTAAACAGAAAATAATACTTATATATTAATATATACCTATCAATAATATATACATAACATCGTACCTTTATTTTCTTACAATGGAATACAAAAACCTTTATAGCTACTAGTTTTTTTCTGATTTTACATCACTATACTGTATATAAGTAAAATATCAAAAACTATACCATGAGGGCTATTCCATTAAAACATACCCGGGACCCCAGGTAGGCAATTTAATAAACATATATGGGTGAACTTTATTTTCTAAAATTTGGTTGTTTAAACTCAATTTTACATCTGTGGTAGGGTGTTCTATTTTAAAAGTGCCTTCCCGGGGTCCCATGTATGTTTTAATGGAATAGCCCTGAGCTTGTAAAGTAAGTTATAAATTCATAAACACTTTATACAGGCATGAATCGAGCAGAAGAAATGAGAGAGATAAACGAGACCATACCTCAATATTTATGACTAGATAGCTTACTGTTGCATTGAGAGATATACAAGTATTGTCCAGGACTTTATTCGAGAAAATTGTGAAAGGTCTGCTGATTTTGGGAGATTGCCAAAACTGGGCGAAAAAAGAGCAGGATTTTCGCTATTTAGTGGAGTGTTTTTTAACACGGTTCATACAGGCAAGACCAGAGGAAATTCAAGCACTGTATTGTGTTTTTCAAGGACTCTTATAAACCGACTCATCACACATACCACATAGAGCTACCTTTAGTTGGATTTCTGACTTCATCACTGTCACTAATAAAGTTCACAACTGTCTCAGATATGTAGCAAATGAAAACAGCATAGACAGTAACATGTCATGTTTATTTGCAAGTGTATTTCTCTCAGCCTACATTTTTCTTATCCAATTTCTCAAGCTTGACATCCTTCACAAGATATTTACCTCCTTCTCTTCCGGTTTGGCAAGCGTCTCGGACATGATATATATTTACAACAGTTACACGAGTAGTCTCCCTTGCACTGCTCACTCAATGTAAACAAATACAACAAATACAACGAGCTCTGCTGATTCACACTTTTCAGCGCGGATAGCAGTTATGAAAATTTTATTAAATATTTCTTCGAAATTCAAGCACGTTTTAAAGACTTCTGCTCAGTTTCAATGACTTTTCAAGCAGTTTTTTCCCAATGACACAAAATTCAAGCACTTTTGAAGGAAATTTTCTCAGAATTAAGCACTTTTCATCCGACAGCCGTAAATTCAAGCACTTTTCAAATCTGTGCGAACCTTGTTTAAGGGAAAACTTTGATTAAAAGATATGGTTTAGGTGTAATATCAATTAAGTATTGAATTGAGAATTCATTTTCACATACAAACTATGGAAAGCCC
>JAWPHD010026379.1:0-13255 GCA_037043455.1 Cyrtodaria siliqua | reverse complement strand
AAAGAAAATTGTGTATTACAAAAACACACTAACTTTGTACAGACTAGTTCTCCTGAATGTCTGGTTGATTTCAACAAAACTTGACAGGGATGATCAGTTACCAAGCCTAGTTGCGTATGTCATTGCCATGTTCCAGTTGAATGATATTATACATAAACATTATGTTCAGCCAGTAGAGCATCCACAGGCTCTCTTGGGCCTCTTGTTTTTTTTTTATATTTCAGAACACAATAAAAATGATGTATAAATAATGAAGACACACACCATGCTTTTTTTCTTCTTTCTTCTTTTTTTTCTTCAATAAAAAAAAATTGTTTAAATTTCTAGTGATTGTTTAAATCTTTAATGATTAACAGTAGTAACCAATGTCAGAATGAGTAAGCATGTTGGAGCCAAAAAAGGAAATCGCATGACTTGACTCTACAAAATGCTGTTTCAACTTCAGATTCAGATGTAGTCCTGCCAAATCTTATCAATGTCTGAGATGTCCTATGTGTTATATATCTTCTCCGGATTGAACCAATAAATAACTCCCGAAATCAATCAACATATAGGTTACATTGCCCCATTGCAATTGGTCCTCCGTGGTGTATAGTCAAATAGTGCCTATAAAAAAAATGTTTCCCTGCTTAAATTATGCCACAAAATGCACAGTTGTGATTATTTTTGATAATTTTAACCTCTTATTCATAGAATGATGTATTGGGAATATTTCCTAGTCTTTATTTGAGTTGTTTCAGTAAAATTGACCTAGCTATGAAAGTAAAAGTAAAACCTGGGAGAATTGGTCCGCAGGCTGTTTGAGCATGCGCAAAATTGACAGAATAGAATTGAACGGAATGGCTTTTCCTTACATGATACATGACCCCCTGTATTTATTGGATTTTTATATTGCACAAAGTAATATCTTTTGATTGATAGGTGTTTAAGAACTTTCTACGGAGAAAAATGGGCATGTTTTTTCTCTTGACATACATACTTCCTATATACAACGAAGAAGGAAAATTAATGGTGCAATGTAACCTAAAGATCTACTCAGCGTTTCATACTCAAGGGAGATCACTCCATCTGATCAAGCATCATAATTTAGTTACACCAGATGTTTCCCTTTACTGGTACAGTACAAGTCAAAAGTATATTAACAATATTAAGTGTTAATACACAACACTATGTTCATTCTGAAACGTGTACAGTACAGTTCGTGGCATTACATACGACAATAGTCCTTTCTGGGTGCGATGTCACAACTGTCCACGCTTCTTCCACCGTTCGTGCGTACGGTCTATTGACCTTTTATTGTTGTCTGAGGAGTTGGAAGATCTCGAATTTGTGTGCGACTCTTGTTGAATAACTAAAGTTTCAGTTTTAGTGTATTGTTTTCAGAATCGTTTGTTGTTATTTTATATCTGCATCGATACAGTATTACCATGAGTCCGCTGATCACTTAAACATTGATTTGTATGGCCTCTGTAAACTGGATATCAGCCTTCAATTCTGTCTGTCTGTCTGTAGACGCAACCTTGTGCGATCCATAACTCCTCTCCCCCTGAAGCAAATCTCATAAAACGTTATGGGTGGACTGCCTGTGATAAGAGGATGAACCTTATTGATTTTGAGGTCAGTAGGTCAAAGGTCAAGTTCACCGGGACCGATAATGAAAAACCTTGTCGCTCCATAACTCGTCTACCCTGAACAAAATCTCAGGAATTGAATTGAATTGGGGTTTTAAGGTGCACCAACACATTACAGGTTATATGGCGCCTAACAGGCATGAACATGCCAGGCTCATCCTCCATGTACATCGAGATAAAATATGGAACATGGGCCTAGAACCTTCTCACCCTGAACTGCAGAGTTGCTGCAGATTCTATCGTAAAAACTCCATTTACGCTGGAGCCACGTTTATTGTTTTTCTGCCACTGCTCTTTTGATGTGAGCGAGATGGCACCTGAAACAATGCAGGGATCATGATGAAGACCTTTAATGAACATGAACAAAAAATGATAAAATGAACATGAATTTGGGGGGATTCTACTCCTCTGCCTACCCCTTCAAAGGGATCTGCAGTGGCCGTATTTTTTGCCCCGTGACCAAACGGGGCACCCGGGAACCACACGGGGCTTCAAATCTCATGAAACTTCAAAGATGCCTGTGGTGAGGGGATGACCCCTATTAATTTTGAAGTCTGTAGGTCAAAAGTCAAGGTCACCAAGACCCGATAATGAAAAACCTTGTCCCCTCCATAACTCCTCTCCTCCTCAAGCAAAGCTCATGAAACTTCATGAATGGTCTGTCTATGATGAGAGAATGACACCTACTGATTTTGAGGTCAGTTGGTCGAAGTTCAAGGTCACCATGATCCAACAATGAAAAACATTCTCCGCTCCACAACTCATCTCCCCCTGAAGTAAATGTCATGAAACTTCATGAGTTTACTGTCTGTGGTTAGATGATGAATCCTCTTGATTTTGAGGTCAGTAGGTTGAAGGTCAAGGTCACCGGGATCCAACCATGAAAATCCTTGTCCTCTCCATAACTCAACTCCCCCTAAAGAAAATCTCATGAAACTTCACTGCCTGTGATGAAAGGATGATCCCTATTGATTTTGAGGTCACGAGGTCAAGGTCACCAGGACCTGACTATGAAAATCCTTGTCAGCTCTGTAACTCCTCCCCCTGAAGCAAATATTATGGAACTTAATGAGTGGACTGCCTGTGATGAAAAGATGGCCCATATTGGTTTTAAGGTCAGTAGGTCAAAGGTCAAGGCCACCATTTTCTGATCATGAAAATCCTATTCCACTCAATCTTTACTCAAACGGTAGGGTAGGGAATGGGGGCGGGGGACTAGTAGTGCCTTAAAAGGCGACAGCTCTAATTATTAGTTTAAAGCGTAAAGAACAATTTTAAATGGAAATTTTATTTTTTGATTTTCACACTTATTAAGTGCAAATTTAAATCATTGATTTTATTAATACTAATAGTTTGTTTTAGGTAGTTTATATATTCAGACAGTCCATTACACTGATGACCCACATTGATTTGACCCTTGTAAATAGGCCTACTTTCCTTTGCAATCCTGACTAGGTAGCATAGAAGGACCAATGTTGGAAGCTGACTGTCGATAATTTTCCACTGAGTTATGGCCCTTTGTATTTCTAATATACATATATATATACATATATATATATATATACAAACTACTACTATTTCTCTAAAACTCCTTGTTAGAATTTATTGAATCTTGCTAGGAAGTGGAGATGTGCATACTGCGTGCATACTGTCATGATGTTCCGGTTCAATAATTTTCCACTGAATTATGGCGTTTGTGTTTTTATTGCATTATAATATACAACAATGATTTGGTTTAAAGGGACACACGGCAATCTTAAAGTTTTTGAAATGGGTGTCTCAATTTATATATCCAGTATCATTTCTACTTTTATCCTGGTTACATTTAAATAAATGAAATGTTAAGTATTCACTATTTTGTCTTATTATACTACAAGTTTTAATATATTATTGGTGCAATAATATCAAAAATTAGTAATATGCAAAAGCAAATTGCTTAATACTATTCTTATAATTAATATTAACGATTGAACAAATGGAAGTTAGGCATAAAAACTAGCGGGACGCCGTGAGTTTTTAAAAAATAAAGACTGCCGTGTGTCCCTTTAAAGTAATAGCATTGACATATTCAAATGCATATAAAAACAATAATAAAAAAAAATAAAAAATCGAGTGCGCTTCTGGAAAACAAAATGTCTAGATTTTGAATTATTCTACCAACAAAAGATAATAATAACAAAAGATTCCTATAAATTAAGAAGAAGCAACTAAATTACAGATCAATAAATGGCTGAGGATGAAGTTCTAGAAAGTAATGATAAGGCAACATAATTTAAGGAAATGATAAGGCAACATAGTCTAAGGAAATGATAAGGCAATGTTGAACTATAGTAGAGTAAAGAAAATGCTGTCATTAGAAGGAGAATTAAATTTGTAATGGGTTTTGGCATAAATGAAACATGTATCTACAACTCTTCAAGATACAAGTGTTTAAAGTTTGGCAACATTTTGTGAAATTTTCCCACTGTCCCACGTGAAATTGAGGTAAATGTCACAGTGTCCAATCTGTTTGTTATTAGGTCTGAGTTTAGAGTTGGGACTAAAGTATTAATAATAATAGTAATTATAATAATAGTAATAATAATATAATAATAATAGTAGTACTACTACTAATAATAATAGTAATACAACTACTACATGTACTACTACTTATAATAATAATAATAGTACCGGTACTACTACTACTAATAATAATAGTAATACTACTACTAATAATAATAGTAATACTACTACTACTAATAATAATAGTACCGGTACTACTACTACTAATAATAATAGTTATACTACTACTAATAATAATAGTAATACTACTACTAATAATAATAGTAATATTACTACTACTACTACAAATAATAATAGTAATACTACTACTAATAATAATAATAGAAATACTACTACTAATAATAATAATAGTACCAGTACTACTAATAATAATAATAATAGTAATACTACTACTAATAATAATAATAGTACCAGTACTACTAATAATAATAATAATAGAAATACTACTACTACTAATAATAATAGTACCAGTACTACTAAAAATAATAATAATAGAAATACTACTACTAATAATAATAATAGTACCAGTACTACTAATAATAATAATAATAGAAATACTACTACTAATAATAATAATAGTACCAGTACTACTAATAATAATAATAATAGTAATACTACTACTAATAATAGTAATACTACTACTACTACTACTAATAATAATAATAATAGTAATAGTAGTAATATTACTAATAATAGTAATACTACTAATAATAATAATAATAATGATAGTAATACTACTACTACTAATAATAATAATAATAGTAATACTACTTATAATAATAATTATCTTCTTGGAATGTGTAGACTTTGATCCTATGCCACAAAGATACTACACAGTTAATACTTTGAAAGAGTTATTTGATACTATAGATTTTAGTCTTGTTTTAAATTTCCTTTAAGAAATCAGACTTTATAAATCAATACACTATTTTCTTATATATATTAACTTGTTTACAACCCGTTGGTGGGCATTTCTTGATTTACATATATACATAGTTTATATTGCTACCATATCATCCTTTATTTGTAGATAGTTTTATCTCTATACGTTTACATTATTTATAATTACTAGAAACTTCATTGTTTCATGATTCATCGATTTTTGCGCACAAGACGACGTGCCATAAAACACCATTCATTCATTCATTCTTTCATGATTCATCGGTTTTTGCGCACAATATGACCTATTTATGTGTCGACGTGCCATAAAACACCATTCATTCATTCATTCTACTACTACTACTAATAATAAATAGTAATAATAACAATTCTAGTTATAATTGTAATAATAGTAATAGTAATACTAATAATAATAACAGTAATAATAGTAATTATAATAATAGAACTAATAATATAATAATAATAATAATAATAGTACATTGTAATAGTAATAATAATTGTAATAGTAATAATAATTCTAGTAATTCTAGTAATAATATAATAATAATAGTAATAGTAGTAATAATTCTAGTAATAATATTCTAGTAATAATAATTGTAATAATAGTAATAGTAATACTACTACTAATAATAATGGTAATAATAGTAATTATAATAAAAGTACTAATAATATAATAATAATTGTAATAGTAATAATAATTCTAGTAATAATAATAAGTTGCTTTCATAATGAACATTTAATTTGCTGCACATGTATTTATGTCCTTAATATTGTAATATTCAATCTGCTTTATTGCTTAATGCTTTCTACTGTACATAAGGGCTTGCCATAATGGTCTTTTGTGCTTACCGGCAGCCCAATTGTTAAACCCCATGCTTGGGGCTTGTTTTTCAATCCATGCCACGCCCAATATTTGCCAAATCTATTAAAGTTTAAAAAATATTTTGATGTGTTGTTATTACAGTGCTCTCCAATAATAATGGTAATAATAGTAATTATAATAATAGTACTAATAATATAATAATAATAGTAATAGTAATAATAATTCTAGTAATAATAATTCTAGTAATAATAATAATAGTAATAATAATCATCATCATCATCATCATCATTTATTGTCAAAAAAAATCAGCCACAATTGAAAAATTTGAATTGTGAAGTAGCCGAATGTTGACCCTGTTATAGAAGGAAAAAAGCCCTGAAACTACAAACTGAGATAAAAGACATGATAACATACCTTATTGTGTTATACAGCTGACGTTTGATTGATTCTTTATTTTCCTCCCTCTTGTATAAGATTCATGTTTGTAGTGCGCATTTAACTTCCTACAAATGAATGCTGACTATACCGAGAAAAGACGGATGTTTATACCTCAGAGTGTCGTATAGATTACTTTTGGTGTTTTCCCGCTCTTTTCCATGTTTTATATTTTTACACACATTTAACTTCCTACTACATTGATAGCAGTGATGTCACCGTGTAAAGTAGACTAGTCCAACAATAGGTGGGTAAAGTATTAGTAGGATTTGAAAATATCAGGCCATGTATTAACTGTCTTGGATTTTACACGTCTAATATATCCTTGTTAAGAAAGGCTATAGTTATTATTATTAAAACTATAGTAGTCGTGTTTTACTAGAAACACAATACGACGCAAACTCGGCCAATACAAAACGAAACAAGAGGCCCAAAAGGGCCTGTATCACTCTACTGGCTTTGTGGAGTCTGTGGTTGGGTGGAGGAATATTAGTTGTCGTGGCACATATGACAAAACCCTTTGCCCTGTATTGAGCAAAATGGCTACAAGTCCCCCATGTTAAGAGGGGCCCCTTTACGCTAGAGTAACAAAACTAAATTTACAAACGCATCCAAATTTGGACAAGAAAGTAAATTTTGTGTTGTTTTTTTACCCGATTGACCCCTAGGGGGCCCAAGTAGATGGAACCAACATGCAAAAACTTATTGTGCATAGATGATCTAAACATTCTTAACCTTTATGCACAGGCGTAGGAAGGTTTCAATTATTGGGTGGGGGCCGAATTTTTCAGAAAAAAATTTGACAAGCCAAAAAAGCACAAAACGGTATGTTTCAAATTTTTTGGTGGGGGGGGCCAAACTTTTGGACAAAATATTTGACAAAGCTCATTTACACCAAAACATACACCATTATATAGGGAAAACAAGAGGCCCACGAGGGCCTGTGGATGCTCTACTGGCTAAAACGGCTCTTATAGCAAGGGTTGTCGTCATAAGATTCCCATCAGTACTTCTTTTAAAACATTGCAAAAAATACCCACAAAACAACAACACCCACAACAGAAACTAATAAATCCTTGACCTATGCTAACAATTTAAACAAGCGGCCCTAGTTCTCATTTAGTATGGTTATTTATAGGGACTCCTAGTTGTCCTTTAAATGGAACAAACTATTTTATGACGAGGTTCTATTTTTAACCATTAACCCTGTTTTAAAATGGAAAGATTCCAAAGTTAAAAATGTAAACAACCTAGACTAGACATTATCAGTTTGATTTGCATTTATTTTTATTTGATACATATTATTTGCTTTTATGTTGTAGCATTGCCACATTCAAACACATATAACAAATAATATTTAAAAAGAAGTTGCACTGTGCTTCTGCAGTTCAAAATGTTCAGATTTCTAACAATTCCACAAGCTTCAGAAAGATAATCAAGCCCTAAAAACTAACCCATATGCCAATCCTGACTTTTTGAAAACTCAATGCAACCCATTTATTTTTACACATGACTTGCATTTGTTCAATCATTAATAGCGAGCTCAGCTCGCGTCGCGAAGTGACGCGCGCGCAAGCGAGCTCTACGGTAACGCGAGTAGCAAATACTACAGGGAAAAAAACCGTGGTAAAAAAGTCAAAACACAGTTAACTCCCTTAGTCAAACAAACTTATCTCCCTTGTTAAGGGGAGGTCATGTCTGTATTCGTTCCAAACGCAGTTAACTCCCATGTGTTTGGTATCCGGCCCACCTCTATTCGCGTTGGAGCTAGTCCATCCAGTTGGCAGGTTACCAGACTTCATTGTTAATGTGACGTCATTAGTATTGCGGCCGATTATTTCCAGCTGGATAAAGAAAGTCAAGGTAACAGTAGATCTACCTAAACTTTAAAAGCTACTGCTGTATCGACAGTATCGACAATCTAAAATACCATGATTAAATGAAGACGCATCTCACTTTAGTGATATACAGTATATATCTAGTTATTCTGTACCGTAAAGTCGGTGGGTGGGAAAATTTTGACCACTGCTGTGCCAAGTTTCCAAGAGACAAGAGTTAGGAAATACACGTGTACTCTTGTGAAAATGAGCGTATGGTAATATTTCAGTACGTTGAGAATAGAACAAAATACACTGTTTTCGAGCCGTTGTCATTTTTCCAACACTAAGGTACACATATCTGGAACTTTTTTCCTTCAACTATCCATGTAGAAGTCCTGAAAATCAAACGTCTTAACCCCTGTCGATATACTTGTTTGTTCACAAATTTCACTTCCGTACACAAAATGTCCATTTCAAATTGTTCACTACATCTCTGTGAGTAGGCAGATGGCGTTATGCGGTTCCCTCCACAGTCAGCAAATAGTCCTGCAAAACAAAGCTCAGTGCTAATAAAAGCTGCCAAACATTGCGTTTTATATAATGGCATAGTAAACACAGTATTCAAACACATTTTTTTCACAAGTAACCAGGCCCTGAAATGTCAACACATTTTTATTTAAAGTACTAATTTCATGGAAGCAAAATAATACCAGTCTGACACCATATACACAAATATCATACACAGCTAAATGCATATCAACTGGAATTATTTTATTGTTAAAATAAAATGCCATGAGAAACAAGACAGGAAAGAATACATACTTTAGTAGTAGTCGAAGTGTTTGTTTATCCTCGCCATTGGCAACTATGACTTTTGGCGAGCTTTTCAAAAGAAGATTAAGTCCAGTCTTCGTCGGATGTCGTTACACCAATCGGATCCAATGGAAATTACAAGTTGCAGAAGAATAGTTGAGTTGGTGGCAGGTGGGTGAAAAAATCCATCGTTGAATATCTATAGTAGTTTGTCGTAGAAGATTAAAGTTGATCCAAGTAGATTGTTGTTTCGACGAATTGGATGACTGCAAAGATGATAAGTAGGTCAATTCCATTTCCGGTTCGAAAAGATGTTTAGAAGCTCTCCGACCAATCAGGGCACGGTAGATTTAAAGCCTCTCTAGTAGGACAATCCGCGTGCATGTGAAATTCTGCGCTGTCACCGCTAAGCAGGTCAATCCTGTTGGTTGTCTTTTTAATGTTTAATGTCTGTATCCGTGGTGGTTATACGTCTCAGTAGAATCCAAGAAACGGCCCTCAGAAGGGCCACGGTACCACCCTAGTGTGGGGTGTATACCTTATCGAAACGTGTTGTATCTTTACTCAGGACTGCCTGAGTACTACACTTTCAACGTTCAGCTCGATTGGACTAGCTTGTACCGAAAGCCCACCGGACCCGACGTTGATGGTGGACGATGGTGGTAGTCGCGTTCTAACAACACTTACAACGTTCGGCCCAATGGTTCGATGTGTAACAACCACAGGGCCTGAAGTTGATGGTTGACGTTGATGGTAGTTCCCTGCAGGACGTGTCGACATCGCTTGTGTTACTTGAAGAGTTGTAGGTATCGTCAGTAAGTAAGTGAAAAAGCTGACCAAGCCTCAATCCGTTGTAGACGGACACGTCATGCTGGTTCGGTGGTCTGAACGGGAATGTGAACATACTTTAAAGCTACAGAGTCCCTATATCAATCGATTTCTCTTTGTAGGCTTGTCTTTATTTGTAACTTAATGTTCACCAGCTCATGTCGAAATCGGGTATTTAAGCGAGCAAATATAGCGCAGGAAATTATTTACTGTACATACATCGACCAGTGCACATCGTACCTATACACAGGTAACAGTAATTTTTACAGAAAAGAAAAGTTAGTTTTCTTTCGGGGCTCGAACGCACGACCTTCTGATTTCAAGTCCTGTGCTCTATCCACTGAAGTACAACGCTACTTGAGAAAATAGTATACTAACTACCATTTATTATGAGGCAAAATAACTGAACATATTTGAACGCAACTAAAGATGGATCAGTAAATATGCAGTACATATTGTCGCACGAGTAAATTAACATTGCCTGGTGTAATACTGTATCTTATCAATATGATAAGTTCAAGGCCTGAAACAATACTTCATATTGACTAACCGATTATAACTGATGATTGATCGGTTACCGGTACACCCTACCAATGGTAACCAATTACCGATTGTACATTTCAACTGATTGCCCATCACTAGTAAATGACAAATGACATAATTTGGATCTTGCCTTGTTTTTGCAGCGTATTAGCACAATTTTGAAAAAATTATATATGCGTCTCATTTCGATAAAAACTTCACTTTTCGGTTTACGGAGCTAATTGCTCAAACATCTGGCATACCAGTAGGGGAGCAGCCTTGATATTTTCCTACATCTTTCAAGTATCGCAACCACGCTTGACAACGAAAAGTAGTACGTCATCTTTCGGCAACGTCAAAAAAAAAAAAATATCCGCCATTTTGAATTTTTTAAAACCCATAATTTGGAAAATTGTGACAATTTTTGATCATGAAATTTCATTTCCGCTTTAAGTTTCGTGATTTTCGGCTGTACCGACTTTTTTTTAGAAGCTTTACTGCGTGATAATTGCAGACCCGCCTTGTAAAATGTCGAAGCGAGGGGCGATAACTTTAAAAGATGCCATTTTTAGAATACGATTAAAATGACAACAACCGTGTGTTTTTTGTTAAATAAAATACGAGGAGATACTTGAATTGTTGTTTTAGTTCACACATTACATGAATTTTGCTGCATATCACGAAAAGCATGTTATTTCTTTATCAAAAGTACACGAAAATACGAATTGTTTGATTTAACTGTAATTTTGACTCGACTGACCTCGCAAGAACTGCAGGCGCGTATTCGATGGAGCGGGTAGTATTGGGCACCCTCTCATATGTGGAAAGTGTACGTAACAATCGTTACTGTTCAAGATGGGAGTTGAAGTGGAGAGAAGGAGGGGGAGGGCATCTGAGCTGAGATTAAAAAGGATGCGCCCCATCCCCATCCCACCCCAACTAAAAGAAAATCATGAAAGTCTGTTTTTGAAAGCTCTTGCAAGCATACATTCTTAAACATATTCAGATAATATATTTGTTGCTGTGTTTTTGACTAGACTGTCCAGTGTCTAATTGTCATCCGCAACTTGGCGCAGTCAGTAGCGCAGCAGATTTGTAACCGGAGGTGGTGCCACTGAGTTTTGTCGGTGTGTTCTTGGGCAAGACACTTTCCCTTAGCCTCGTCCGTCGGATGGGGACGTAAACCGGGTGGTCCCGCGTATAGGTCTACCATCCGAGCATGTTAAAGAACCATAGGCATCTATTCGATAATAAGAGTTGGGCACGGTTCCCGGATTCCTATGTATCCTTCCCCTCTCTCTGGGGCGGCTCTAAATAACCTGTACTGTGTTGATGAGCCGTTAAATATTCAATTCAATTCATCCGCAACTGCACTCAGCACTGTCATATGTACTGTAGCTGTCCCATGCTAGTATCATGAATCAACGGTGGAATATATCACCCACACATAAAAGGGTTTGAGGGCCCCATCTTACTTGTATTACTTTAAATATAGACCATTTGTCGGTTGAAACCTAAGATGAATTTTTTATCAGACAGAAACACTGTCATAATACTTATACTGATAGCATCGAAGGAAAATAAAGAAGGCCATTTTTGTTACTTTATATTTTTAAAGTTGAATTCTGTTTTATGTCATTATAGCACATTTTAGGCCATATTTCCTGGGTAGAACCAGTACTGTGTACTTACTGCTATCTGTAAGAATGGACACTTTCTCACCTACAAGTTGAGCTCCCAGTGGGAATTGAACCCGCAGCGGTGAGAGGTGAAGATGAGAATGTATAGAAATATAAAAAAAGCAACCGAACATCTCCATAACTCAATATGTCCATGGGACTTGAATGAACGCACTGAAAACAATCCGTGGAAAAGTGTACAATGCAAGACTATATATTCATAAATAAATTTTATTTTGATGCAAAATCGATATGCTCCCCTAGACATCATAGATAAAGATCATGTAAAGTTCGAAAAGATTGGTTAAAAACTTTGGAGGGATATAGACGCACAGATAACTAACACCATATGCCGCCTCACCATTCAATGGTAATCAATAAACATTTAAGGTACATATTAAGGCCTTAAATATTATCTTTCATGACTAAGTAAAAAATATGTAACAAGTCAGATATCAAAATGAATTATTAATTTGATTTAAAACATTTTATTTCAAATATTTACATCAAAATATCCCAAATATAAAGGTTCTTACATAACAAATTAAATTGCATCATACAATAATTGTTTTTATTTATTAAAGGGACACACAGCATGTATCAAGTATTTATCAAGCATTAAAATTTGCACCTCGATTGATTAATCAATAATTTATTTTCACTTTACACCCGCTTGCATATATTTAAATTATAAGTTATAACATTTTGGAGTTTAAAAAAAAAAGAATGCTGCATGTCCCTTTAATATGCGCACCTCTCAGCCCGTATTGTTTATATGGTGCAAGTCATTTTGAACACAGAAACTCAGTGGTGCATGTGTGACTTGAACCGGAAGCTTTAGATTGCTATCGTCCACCGTGCTATTGCAAAAGTCGGGGTCTTGGTTAAGTTTAATATTTAAGATGTAATACAAGGACCTTTTTATTTTGTTTGTTTAATTTTACAAACATACTAAGCACAATATGACCTATTTGTGTCGATGTGCTGTAAAATACCATTTTTATGTTTAGTATAAAATGTCTGAGACTAAGTGCAGGACTGGTGCACAATGCCACATATTTTGCAAAGAGCATACATTGATAAATTCATAGAATTTTTGAAGCTGCGCTTACCTACATACTGGCTTATACAAGGCTCTTGATGTAGTTATACTGTGAGACTGGGAAACTTGACTTGAATTTGGCTGTGGTAATACTGCATACTGCCTCTAGCTAACTTAGCAGACCTGAAAAAAACAAGTCA
>JAWPHD010026378.1:0-13261 GCA_037043455.1 Cyrtodaria siliqua | reverse complement strand
CGAATTGCCACCCTTTTTCTGCTAGTATTCTCAGTTAACACATTTAACTCTTAAAACGTCATAATTATGAACATTTATTGATAGACCCAATTTAACCCTGGTGGAATTAATTTACCATGATCAAGTTTTTTACGTCATCAAAATAAAATCTTATTCCTCAGCTTTCACAGATATTGCTATGTGATGAATTGTAAACATCTATTGTTTGTGTATTGATTTTCGATTTAAATAAACATAAACATGTTCGTGAAACAAAACATGGTGGAGAACTTTTAAATTGAAGAATATATTTAGAACGTTAACTCTTAAAGATCTCGACTTGCAAGTAAAAAAGTGGCAGCTTTTACGGATGGCGGGATGTATTCAGTATTAGGTCCAACGTAGGAAAGAAAACTGCGGTGGTCTGCCCTCCACCACGAACAAATCGAATAGCCATATTTAAGCCTAACATTGTGCCTAAAAAATGACATAAAGATCATTCAGCCTAACCTTAAATCGTATAGCCGGAGTTATGCATAAATACCTAAACAAATATAAGCGCAGCGCCTACCTACTGTAAGCCATTACGTGGTCCGAGTATTAACTTTCATACACCCATCCAACTCCCTTCTCCAAGCAAGCGAAAACGAGGGTGGCTTGCGGTATGAAGTAACACTTAATTTCGGCTTCAAAAAGTTTGCATATTGTAAAAGTTACAACATTTTAATAGGTCATTTTAAAAAGGTTAGGTTATCGCATTGTTTCAGTAACAAATGTTTTAAACATGTTTTATTGACGAAAATATCCGTTATAAAATCCCTGCTTATATATAAGCTTTTCCCATCGATTAATGGAAAATAAGACGGCGGACCACGTAATGTGGCACGTCGAGCTAAACTATTTTACAAGGTAAGGTAAGCACTGCAAGCGTTTAAAGAGACACAATGGCAATCTTGATTTTTTTTTTTTAAAACTCGCGGCGCTCTCTTTAGTTTTGCAATTAATTTGCATATTTTAAAAATCATTATTAAAATCATGTAAAGTGAATTATTTTAGCGGTTTAATTATGGATGCTTGATAAATCATTTAAGAATGCCGTGCTGCCCGTGAAAGGTAAAAAACTACCCATTAAAGTTCTCCAATCTTTAAACATATTTTATTGCTTTTCTTCTCTATTTACAAGCAAAAGGGTTGCGGCCACAAGTTCTTCCAACATTAATAAAGGCCAATCCCAACAATATTGTAATTAACAGTTAACAAGATGGCAATATAAATTTATATAAAATATTCAAATACATTTTTCGATGAACAAAAGAAAGGGAAAAAGACGGAGAGAAGTGAATATAATAAAAGTTCTAGGAAAGATTTTTAAACAAGAAGGAATGACTGATGATGATGCTGTGGTTGTAGGGTCCCTCCCCCAAGCGGTTGTCGTAATAAGTATATATAAAAGTCTTAGTCGTTATCAAATCATTTGGTATCTTTAATGTATAGTTGAATATGATATAAAACTAGTGCTGTTATCTCTTTATCTGTATAACTTATCTTCTCCAATCAAAGTTGCCCCTTTCCTGACCCTGACAAAAAAACCCCTAATATTATCCGCCCCAAAATAATAAATATAGTTATTATTATTATTCCGGACCGAGATATAGCATTTTCATTATTTAAATAGAGACTGAATTAAAACCTTTATTTTTTTAAATAATTTATGAAACAAATATCTATTAAAGAAATAACTTTTAATTTACGTGTGACACATTACCTTCATGTGTCCTTAAAACTGACCAAATGACCAACAGATCACGAGTCGTTACAGAACAATGACAATTATATAAAAAATTGCATCCAGTTGCAAGCTTACGTCAACATTATAACTTCCGAAGGTTGAAAATAGCCACTGTAACCGGCACACGTCTGCAGTTATTTATACCGAAAAATTGGAAGGCGGTGGTGGTGGTTTTGAAAGGTGTTCGGATATACAATAAATAAATAAAACGGATTTGTTTTAACCCGTTTTGATTTTAATCACACGCGCTATGGTGAGCAAAATTGGAATAATATCCTTAAACATGTGTTTGAGCGTAGGAAAACGGTTCCCAGATATACATAGAATATTATAGAGAGATATTTGTTGTTTTGAAGTGACTAACATATTTTATTTCATCGAGAAGTGAGAAAACTTTATATTTTCACGAATGCGAAGCATGAGTGAAAATATAAAAAGTTTTCTCACTTCGAGATGAAATAAAATATGTTATTCACGACAAAACAACAAATTTTCTTTTAATTTTATGATTTCACAAACAATTATTTTAAAGCAAATTTCAGTAACTAAACCGTTTTACACACGTTTTCTTTCCAAGTCACGATGACGTAATGAAACATTACATGACGTCACCTGTTTTGAAAACATTAACGTCACAGAAAAAAAGGTAATTAGAATAAACAGTGGATTTAACAGTATCATATAACAGTAGGAATATCTTGTGATCCGTGTTACTTGTGCATGCATTTGTTGGTTGAACATTCAAAAAAGTAGTCAAGGCAGCTACTGTGGAAATAAGAACTCTATATTCCACAGTGTGGAGAATAACACTTTTATTTCACTGATATAAAACACAGTATTTCATTTGCTTATCATAAAATAAAATATTATATATATATATTATGAAACCGTAATTATGTTTTGACTCAACGTCATAATAGCGGAATATTGTATAAAATACTGCATCTGTGTGAGGGGTGACAGTGGATATTGCCATCCTGAGGAAAATAATGTCGACCGGCGGGCGAAGCCGAGAATGACATTATTTTCAAAAGGTTGACAATATCCACGGTCACCCTCACTGGGATGCAATATATTTTATTTTATTATACCGAAAACACATTTTTGGGTGTAAAATGAAACGTTTAAACAAAAAGAGCGGTCCATTTCCATTTTCTAGAAATGTTTTGTTTTATTTAATTTTAACCAGTTTTGATTTAAGTAACACGTTATGGTCAACAAAAAACATTATTCTTATCTTAAATTTTTTAAAGCAAATTTCATCAACATTTTAAAAATATAAATAATAACATAACTACACATTTCTAATAAAAGTGTTCACAGATTCATTTGCGCATACCGTGTTGGTGATGGGGGAAAAAAACAATATGTATATAGTACAATTGCTGTCACATCGGATTTTATCATTAGAAATACATTGATTCCGAGATGATGCGATTGGGAGAGGTAAAACATGCCTAGACTGCTTCACCGCGCATGTACCGTTTCGCTCATACAAAGCATATTTAAACGCTGTGTAGCCGTCTAGATGATGCTCTCCAGTGACGTCACTCCAGTGTGTGACATTACAAGCAGCGTATTTTAAATACAAGCAAGGTTTTACGCAAGCGTAAAATAGCTAGCCGAGAGACAAGAAGTTAACATAATTAATATATTAAGTCACGGGTGTTTTCAACAATATTGAAAAAAATAAATGTTGTCACGGAGACATAAACACGCCCACGACGCGTTTTTTCTTACATTCTTCCCGACTATTACCATCAGTTATTCCCTACCAAGCGTTTTTAAATCAATGTGGGTGACCTCAGCTTCTTTCTGTTCAAGTACCCTTGACATGCCTATTACATCACCCTTGTAACATGACGTGCTAGAAGTAACACATCAGCACAGAAAATACAATTGTTTACAGGGATACGTATGCGTTAGAGTGTGCATCGCAACACATATAAAACTGTTCACTCTGTTACCATGTATAAATTATAAGATTGCGTTATCAAAGTGAAAAATGTAAAGGAACTGTTGCTACCTTACCATTAGCAATAATGAAAACCATAATAATTGAAATTAAAAAAAAAAAAAAAGGAAGAAAGAAAATCAGCAGTCTTGATCCTACCCTCTCCTCGGCACTAACACGACGAGGCTTGTGAATGTTTCGTCGCTTATATATACAATGCTTACATTCAGTAGACTGGTTTACGAAAACGTCAATTTAGCAAGTGAAATGGTAACCTTTCAACATTACAAAACATGTGTTTATATACCATTCAAGTTTTCCAGACGAGTTCTCTAGGAATTTCAAGTTGTAAAGCATGCTTATCGACACTAACATGAGTCACAGTCTATTTACCATAGCCCAGCTGAATAAAAAAAGTATGAGTGAAACGGAACATGCTGCAGAGTGAAGCAGTCTAATATAACATGGGGGGATTGACTACTACTTTGTATCACAACGGCCATTAAAGGGGAGAGTTGTAATGTTTTTATACTACTACCTTTGTGTCATATAGGGGACGTAGGACTTGAATGAATTTCACTGGTTAAATTCCATCAAGTGGTCAATGCCCTACACTTACTTTCGTTACACCTTTGTTTTCTCCGTACAAGTACGAAATAGTGATAGAAATTGCGCCTGCCCCAGCCGTTATTTTTGTTTGTTTGGGCGAAAAAAAAAAATGCATTGTAACATGCCTTTTTACTAAGTGAATATTTTATTGTGGAAATAAAAGAATAATTAAATTCGTCAGGGTTAATAGTAAACAGACGACATTGTAGATCTGTGAATTCAAAACAATAAAACATCAGAAAACCAAAAATCAATCCCCCCTCCCCCTCCCCCACTCACTCCCCCAGCTCCCCAATATTGCAGAATCTCGAAATCAATAATCAACGCATAATGACGTCAATCAAGTCCATATCAGTACAATGAACTACCCCACACATAACTTACCAACTCCCACCCAACAACACCAACTATCGTCACTACCAGAACAGTATCTATCTTGCAGTGATAATAATTACAATATTTAAAATAAAACTGAACTTTTCACGTTAGTGGATTTGCTTAATGTGAATTCCGGTCAAAAGTTCAACGTAGTTTCTCATCATCTAGTAATGTTCCGAGCTGTGTAATAAATCAAATTTTAGGCAAGACAATTGTCAGTTAGTGTGTGAACATTTTTAATTTCGAAGATTGTAAATATAATATTTAATTAATCGAACGGAAAAACAATTCTAAACGTGGATTTAAAAAAAAAAAGTAAAAAAAAATAATAGTAAATTTCGTTTAAAGGGGCAAACTGTTTGTGCGTTATTGCCAAGGCAATGTACATGTTCATACCGGGCCACATGCGTTTTTCATTAGGATAATCTCGGACAACAAGACAACCGTTAAAATATGGTACTGCTTTACACATAAACACGACAACAAGCAGGATGACTCGTGTAGAAGTGTCGAAAAGTCGTCAATACAACGTGACGATGAGAAATTATCAAATTCACCTCTGCCCACGGGATGTTGTCTGTGCCACAACCCTCAGCGCAGATCAACAATGCCATCAATCTTTAAAAGACAATTTTTTAATAAAAAAAGATTCCGTGTGCCAGGTCTCGGTGGACTATTACCTTAAGTTTGTACTTGCTGGGCGATTGTGGTACGGGAAAAAACCAGCCTGTCGAGGGCTATACCGTTGTGGTACCAGGTCGCTCCGCAGCACAGAAGACGCTCTGACAGTCAAACAACAACTGTTGAATGTTTTGATAAATTAATACACAAATCTAAAAAGGCCGTTCTTGCAAGAGTTGAAGTTATGATACTGCCGGTTAGGTTTATTTTTTAATTAATGTATAGCTCATATCGATGTCAGTTTTTTCCTTTAAGTCACTTAGTTTTAGATCAATAGCAGAGCTGGAGCCTTATTAAATTTGAAAATATCTAAACCGGTGAAGATGTCCTAGTCAATAAAAGTATCTATCTAACTGAGCATTAAAGCACAATCAAACTAAGGAAGACTTAAAAGGTTAATGACCACCACCCTTTTTGCAGTAATAGCAATTAGCACATTTAACTCTTAAACATCATATGAACATTTTCTTGGTAGTCCCGCGAGAGAAACATATATTTAAATTTGCTATTAAGTTGTATGTAAAAAATAAGTATTATTTGCATGACGTAGATACTACTTTTACAATTATTTCATGTATGTTTGATTTTGAATTGTATATGCACATAGCCACTTTAATACAATATTTACTTACTTACATTAATTAGACACAATAAAATCTTGAGTGTCTGTCTAATCAAGCATTAACATTATCGTTTCGATTTATTAATCCTGTATCATTTTGAATTTAAATCTGCTTGCATATAATTAAACAAAATTTTCAGTTTTTATTTCTTCTTATTATTCTGGCATACGTTTAAATATATTATTATTACAAAATAATCAACAACTAATTATATGCTTACACAATTTGCTTTATACTGTTCTTATAATTAATATTGCTGATTGAACAAATGCATGCTATGTAGAAAACTGATGGCACTCTAAGAGGATTTTTCTTTTAAAAATCAAGATTGCCGTGAGTCCCTTTAACACAATAGTTAAGGTTATTTAGCACTGCTGCATTCGTAGGGAGAGTGGAAAGAAACAAAGGTTTCCGTAAAATACCAATTAATCGTAATTTGAATTTAAATTTCATTTTAGATACGTAGTACTATGCTCTCGGGACATGTTGGAAGACGTTTATTTTCTTTCATTTGATATTTCGATTTATGGTGTTTTACAACTTTTTAAAATTTATTTTAAATCGGGTTGGAATGGGGAATGGTGATAAGCAACAAATGTAAGTAGATAAGGATTAGTATAAGTAATTAATATCGTTTTCCCGACCTCTATTCAATATAAAATCATGGTAGTTAGTTTCCAGTTTCCATTGTTGGGAACACGGCAGTCGGCTGTTTATTTTGGCTCCTACCAACTGGGCCGTTTAAATTTTGGAAGCCAAGCACTAATATTATTTGGTAATGGTTAATACATTAAAATGAAGTTATTGTTTATGCCCCTTTCAGTAGTCGCACCGTCCGTCAGTCCGTCCGTTCGGACGTACAATCATGTCCGATCAAAAACTCTGACATTCATGGACAGATTTTCAAATAACTTGTCACAAGTGCTCATCGCAACAAGACGACGTGTCGCGCACAAAATCCAGGATCGTCGGACAAAGGTAAAGGTCACACTTAAAAGTCGAAGTCACTTTGGGGCATATGTCATTTACAGTGACATTTCTTGTTTTATTCATATTTACATTTCAAAATATGTTTTAAGTGAAACATTTAGAACAAACAGCTTTGGATAATGTTTAATTCCTTTAAAAATAAAATTTGGAACGAGGCATAGGATTTCTTCTGAATATTGTGTTGCAGAAAACTATGTTAACTTTAAAGGGACACACGGCCAATCTTGAAGTGTGAATCAAGTATTTAAATTCACATCTCAATTTACTAATGCAGAATCATATAGACTTTCACCCTGCTTGCATATTATTAATTAAAATATTTAAAATTTTCTTCTATTATTGGTGCAATATATAATCAACAGTTAGTAATATGCAAATGCGATTTGCTTTTAACTGTTCTTATAATTAATATGTATGATTGCAAAGATGCCACGTATGTAGAAAAAACAAGCGGGGCGCCGCGAGTTTTCACAGTAATAAAATTAATTAATTAAATAATAATAATAATAATAATAATAATAATAATAATAATAATGATTATGATAACTTTGTTTAATGAGCGAACGCATTTGAAACAATTCAATCTTCCACGAGGCCCTCAAACTGCCATGTTAGTGTTAAAGAGAAGTGTAATAAATTAAAAAAATTGATGTGTATTTTCCACACAATTTTGCTGTCATTTCTAGTATTACAATAATATCGATCACTCGTGAATAAATCAGATAAACAGTATAAAAACAATATTTATCTTTCTAAAAAAAACCAAATGTTATCTAATATAGATTCAAAAGTGTAGAAGACTGCACGCTGATTATTAAAAAAACAACTTGTTATACATTTGTAAAACATAGCTTTATACATTACAAATTAACTGTATCCCCAACAATATCAGTTTTGATTGTCAGAGTATCTGAACGGTATCTGTTGACCTTAACATTGGGCCGTACTCTGCTATGAGGCTGTGTTGTAAACCTTCGCCTCTCACCGCTGCGGGTTCGAATCCCACTGGGAGCTCGACTTTTAGGTGAGAAAGTGTCGATTCTTACGGAGGTGTACAGTACCGGTTATACCCAGGAAATATGGGTGGTCTGCCTCCAACACAATCAATCGACCGTCATATATAACCTTACATGTGTTGAAAATGACGTAAAACACCATACAAACAAAACAAACAAACAAACAAAGCTCATGGGTTATTCGAAATAATTATGCGTTTTGTATAGCAGGCTCGACAACTCTTTATAACATTAACAGCCAATCAACTTAATAAGTTACTCATCTTTGATGCTATTATGTGATAGTATTAACTTGACACGCGTCATATTAATCTGTTTATTAATAATGAGGATTTGTAATATATTACTTTATAATACTAATTCCACATTTTAGTCAAATGTACTTTATATAATACCATGCCAGTATATATCGCAACACATATGACCGCACAATTACCGTTCAAGGCTACAGTAAAAGTGTGTGCTTTGTGTCTTCTGAAAAAAAAGGTTTACGAACTCTTTTGTAAATATTAAATGCTGCCAAAAATGCATTTTATTATATTAAATAGGTAAATACCTCCGTCGATGACAAGCCATAGGTTCAATAACAGGTCATCGGTAACGCACAGGTGTTAGCGATATACATGTATATGTTTGATATTAGGTCCTCGGTAACGCACTGGTTTTAGCGATTCTATTGTAGCCATATACATATTGTGTATATGAAACTCGTTCATAATTTAATTCGAAGTCGTTTTTTAGCTCTACTGATCAGAGCTTATGCCATTGTGCGGCGTCCGTCGTCCGTCTGTCTGTCTGTCCTTAAAACCTTTTTTGTAGCGACTACTCCTCTGAAACGTTCACGTTGTTGTGAAATCCAAGATGGCCGCCAAAGATAAAAATAGATTTTTAGAAAACAAGTTTGTAGCGACTTCCTCTTGAAAATTGTAAGTGATATTAATATGGGACTTTTTCTAAAATGATCAGAATGACATGATGGTGGTCCTTGTCGAAAATCATTTGATTCGACTTAAAAACATGGCTGTCAGCGGCCATCTTTGTTTACATAGAGTTATATAGTAAACACTTGTAGCGATTACTCCTGTGAAACTACTTCACGGATTTTCATGGAAATTCACAGGAATATTGATGGCTAGTTGATCCTAGCAAATTTTCAGGTCGGCCTGAAATTCAAAATGACCGTCATGGCTAAAAATAGATTTAAAAAACAACAACATTTTAGCGACTACTTCTTGAAAACTATAAGTGATATTGTTATGGGACTTTCTCTGAAATGATCAGCATGACATGATGTTGATCCTCGTAGAAAATAATTTTGATTCGACATTAAACATGGCTACCAGTGTGCATGTTAGTGTTATATAGTAAAAAACTTGTAAAGTCTACTCCTCTGAAACTACTTGATGGAGTTTTTCCGAAACTTCACAGGAATGTTGCTCTTGATGTCTAATTAATGCTACATAACAGGAATGTTGCTCTTGATGTCTAGTTGGTCCTAAGTAAAAAATCAGATTGGCCAGAAATGCAAGATGGCTGCCACAGCTAAAAATATGTTTTAACAATACAACTACTTTTCTTAAATGGTATTGATTTGAAACCTTTACCAAAATGACTTGCGTGACATGTAGTTGGTCCTAAACAAAATTCATTACGATTCGATATCTATAATGGCCACCAGAGGCCATCTTTGTTTACATAGAACTATACTGGAAATACTTATGGCTATTACTGCTCTGAAACCACTTGATATATTTTTATGAAACTTTACAGGAATGTTGCTCTTGATGTCTAGTTGGTCATAAGTAAAACCCAGGTCAGTCGGTAATTGAAGATGGCTTCCATAGCTATAAATATATTTAAAAAATACAGCCTTATGGCCAGCACTTCTCAAAAACCATAAGTGGTATTTATGTGTAGCCTTTACTTAACTGACTGTCATGACATGTAGTTGGTCCTAAAAAACAATTACTTTGATTTGATGTCAAACATGGCCGCCAGCGGCCATCTTGTGGCAAATACTTCTCGGAAAGTGTTGGTCTTATTTCCATAAAACTTCACAGGTTTCCATGGCTAATCTATCTATCAACATCTATCAGTAGAGCTTCAAGGTCATTGACCTCTTGTTTTAATATCTTCACCAATTCGTTTCATAGGATAAACATAAAACATTAACTAGACTTAAATACTCCATATAACCATAATACTTAATCGAAGCAGAAAGTGTGACACTTTATGTTTGATGTAATACTTAATCGAAGCAGAAAGTATGCAACTTTTTGTTTGATGTTTGTGTGCGCGTGCATATCATGGCCTATAATAGGACATTTGTTTTTTTTCAAATGGCGCGAAATGGGCATTTTTAGGAGAAATGAAAAGTGTGTCCTTTACAATTATTTAAATTACACTTAAAGCGTATTTTTGTAATTATAAATCGATTAAAAGTCAGTTTTATATAAGGTTTGTTCGAAATGTGCATACATACTATCTCGCAAAATGTGTCCTTAAAATGATTATATTTGAAATAAATTAAAACAAAGAATTAAAAAAAAAGAAGAAGAAAGAAAACGTTAATTGTTTGCTTGAAATGGGAAGTATGAACTATCCTTTACGGGTACTATAGAGCTAAAGCGTTTGATGTCGAATTTAACATACGGGCATTCCTTAAAAATACCCGAGCTGTTGAGATTGTTAAAAAGTGAAAAAAAATATGTTACTCGTACTTTATACCCCGTCTCTAAATGAAAACACATACACACAGTCTGGGTCCATACTTTAAATTGAATATATATGTATTGCTATTGTGCATTGTATCTCTTTTTCTAGTGTAAGAATGAGTTTTATGAATGGATTTGATCATCAGCGATAAACACCGAGTACACTCCCTACTCAAATATGGAGATGTATCAATATTATCGCTGATTGGTCATATCTTTTGATGATTATAACCAGTTTTCATCAGCTTATGTCTAAAGTTCGTATCTCTACGGACTATCTATTTTCCAATATGCTCTGGATATTATTAAATGACGTAATTTCAGTGAGATATGTCATATATATGTCATTATTGGTCTCTTATCGTTAGATGCTGATCTTAATTAATTAGGATCATTTTTAATGTCTACTTCACTTCAAGAACAAGTGTCAGATTTTGTAAAAAGCACGAATTACAGTTACATATGTTATCTGTATAACATACGTTCTTTGTGCACATCTGATTGTTTAAAACGTGTATACGGTTCTATAGACAGGGTAAACTCTCTTACAAACATATTTAGTAATGCCAACTTGTTTTATATGATAATAGTAATGCTGCTGCTGCTACTGGCTATGCTACTGCTACGGCTGCTGCTACTACTACGTCTGCTACCTGCTTCCTGCTCTTCTTCCTCCTGCTCTTTCCTCCTCCTACCACCACCACCACCACTTACCAACACCACCTCCACCACCAACCACCACCCTCCACACCACCACCCACCACCACCACCCCAAAACCCACTACCACTACACTACCATTACTACTACTACTACTACTAACTACTACTACTACTCTACTACTACTACTACTATTGTGAACTACCAATACCAATGCAAACTAATGCAAGTATTAATTTCCATTAATACAGGTCAGGAGAAATATCGCAGTCTGACGGCGTCTTACTACAGAGGGGCCCACTGGATGCCTTTATCTTGTATGACGTCACCAAGGAAAGCTCATTCGAGAATATTAAGTACTGGTAAGACCATTTAATATAGAAACAAAACAACATGCTGCCTATTCTGGTAAGAACCTGTCAATTCATTTCAATAACAGATGGGGTAAAGAAAAACGTGCCTAACCGGGACTCCGAACCCAGGGCTTCTAACGTACCGTGCTAGCCCTTTACCCACGAATCTATCGAGGACATAGAACTAGTACAGTTGTGAAATCGGCTTTTCATATCTCATTCCTGTACACCGGTTACATTGGTTAGTTCACGGAAATATTTCAGAACTACTATAGATAGAACTAGAGAATAAAATGATTTCATTAGTAAATATGTGTTCGGTAGAGAAATAGAGATATATTAATCTGCTGGGATTCGATTAATAAGGAAATCCTTCACGAGGAGGTAGACCATGTGGTCTTTTCACGAACGGGTGAGTGAAAAAACGAAACAGTACACCTGCCACGCCTATCTTTCACCGATATAAAATGTAATAAACGTGTCCTTAACTGTTAGGGACGCACTACATGAAACCGTCACGAGCCCGAACTGGTCTGATAACCTATTTCACTTGAACCAGATAAGCACCATGGCATCGGCACAGAAGAAGAAGGTTTCTTTAGGTTACATAGCGTAATGAGGTCTTCCATTGCCCCTTCCATAGTAAAGTTAGAATGCTGACAACCTGTTAAAAACTCAAACTTGGTTAGAATTCTGGGAAACTTACTCTGTCATGCAATAAACATGTCCTTGCTATAAATATCAACAAGGAATAGGGGGTTTAATACCTTCTAAGGACAACATTTCTTCAGTTGTATACTAACACACGGGTCCAAAGGGTCAAAGCTATGATTTCGTACCCTGTCTACTTTCACTTTCTGAAATTATATAAAAAACTGTCAAAATCATGATGAGCTCCCTTTTCAAATATTCAACAAGATGTCCAGATACAGTTACATGCTAAAAAATAACAGGAAATTGCACTAAAAAAAGGTTTAAAGGGAAAAAAAGATAAGCAATCTTAATACAGAACTACTCTGCGACTGCACCAGCAAGCACAATCCGGCGGATTTAGTGGAAATAAACCTTTATCTACCTCTTTATATGGTCTGAATGGGTCGAGGCATCCCCTACCTAAACGTACACTCATTTCAACTCATTACGACATATTTTACAATAAGTCGTAATGACCCATGATCTAAACCAAATGTTCAATGGCAGAAACAGATGTAACTATTTCATATAGTTGCATAATAATAATCCAGATATCACTCAAACATAAACAGTAATGTATCTATTTAATTTATATTATTGGACAGGAAAGTAATAATGTAGTATTATATGTAGTGTGCCAAATACATATTTAAAACTGCAACATTTTTCTGAGTACAACATTGCTTCCGAGTTCAAAGGATTTATATTCATACATTGCTACATTTTAATATCACGATATTGTCTTTTTTAAACAATTCTGTGGTTTGTGAATATAACTGTGATTCAAGAAAAATACGGATTTACAAATACTTGTTTCTCTTGTC